>QEPC01009335.1:383776-398914 GCA_003113815.1 Sphenodon punctatus
GGGGATTGGCGTCCAGACGTTACTTTTCCTTGGTTCCCGGTGGGGGTTTGTTTGACCACGCTTCCCGGGACCTTCCCCCGGCTAGCCCGGGAAGCGTGGTTGAAACTGACCCCATGTGGGTATTGAGCATGATGAACATCTGGCGCGTGCCGTTCAGACGTTCAAGGCCCTTTGGCCCCACGAGGGGGTTGAGCGTGGTTCACTGTGGTTGAGCGTGATCTCGTAACGTCTGAAATCACCCTTAGTCATTTTTTTTCAGACTAAATAACCAAATAGTTGAACAAGAATTACTGAAAACCTCAGAAGAAACAGCATTTTAGAAAAGATGTGGTGATTGTTTCCGGTGCAATATTATTTTGGATATTCCGAATCCTATCTGAAAATATTAATACAATTCCAAAATACTATTCATTTGAATTAGGGAAGAAATGAGAATAGATTTTATTCTCCTAAATGCTTTGGATTAACCCATAACCGCTGTCACGGTTCCGTATTTCCCCCCACCTTCATTCTCTGGTGACCTGGCATGTACTAACGTGCCTCAGAGGACTTGACGCACCACTGTTGCTGTGGGGGATTTGGCAGGCTCCAATCGCTGCAGTGGGCTCTCCTCTCCAGATCATGCGTGTGCAAAATGGCTGCTGGGCCCATTTTACGCATGCACAAAATGGTCATTGCCCTTAATCAAAATGATGTCAACATCATTTTGGCCAATGCCATTTTGGTTAAGGGCAGTGGCCATTTGTCAGAATGACCCCAACAGCTGTCATCTGGAACATGAGCATTCCATGGAGAGGGGGCCTGCCTAATCACCTCAGTGGCAGTGCTTCAATCAAACTCTCTGAGGCTGGTAAGTAGGAGTGTGCATTTTGTTTTTGTTGTTACAATGAAAATGAAAATTGTGATTTTCATTGTTGTAATAACAAAAGTGATATATAATAGTAATGCAGGGGAAAGGAAACCAAATTTTGTTTTTGAAATAATGGGAAAACACTGAAAAACGTATTTCTGGCTATAACGTTTTTGTTACTTATTCAATATTGATTAACCTTGGGGAGACTGGTCCCCCCCACCCCCGTGGAGGGCACTATGTGTACCAAATATCAAAAAGCTTGGATAAAGGGGACCAATTATAGAAGCAGTTGAATGCTGTGATTTTAAGAAAAGTTCCATTCCTGGCTACACCTTTTTTATCTTCCATCCAATTTGCATGAACCTAGGAAATGTATGTTGCTCCACTAGTGAACCTATCCTGATAAATTTCAGAAGGATTGGATAAGGTGTCCTGATGTTATTAACTATTAATTTGAAAATATATTTCTGTCTATAACATTTTTATATTCCATCCTGTGTACAATTAATTTGGCAGAAAGGTATCCTAGGACAATTAAAGGACAATTTGGTAAAGGGTCCCAATTTTATAAGCAATTGAAGTTGTCCCCTTAAAGACCATTATTCAGATAAATAGCAGCACATGGAGTGTCAGTCAGAGGCAGGCACCTGGCATGACAGGGTGAGGGAGGCTGTAGGAGGGAGGATGTGGAGCAACCCAAAATACTGACAGACACATACACTGGCCAATTACTTCATGCTTCCAGCTTTACAGGACCAATCAGTGGTGGCTTTGTGGCAGGTATAGAGGGTGGCCCTGAGGTGACCATAGAAGGGACATAACTGGGACTTTGGGGATAGCATCCCAGAAATCAGGAGACATAGTTTACACATCCAGGCTGCCCAATTATCATCAAATCCCATCCTGCAGTACTGTGACAGAGGATGTAAGAGAATCTCTATTGGCTCTTTCCTAAAAAGATGCTTCCAACTTCCCAGTAACAAGTGGGGGAGAGAAGTTGGGATGGTCGCAGCACAGAATGAGGATATTTGGTTGAAATTTCTGCTGACCAATTGGCATCACAAACCGATCTTATACCACAGTGACACGTAAGAGAATCCCTGGCATAGGCTCCTTCTCTGCATATGCTGTGCAGGCATATACAATTAGGACCCTTTATCACATCTTTTTGATATTTGGCAGAGATTATCCTGAACTTGTGAGATACAGCCCTGCCAAATTTTATGTACACTGGTTGGACTACAAAGATGTTACAGTCAGACATACATTTATAGGTTAATTGCGTATACCTCCAGGACTCTTTATTCAATCCTTCTGAAGGTTGGCATAGGTATTAAATATAGGCAGGGGTTATAAGCTCTTCAAGTTTCATTCACATTAGATAGGAGCCAAAGAAGTTACAGCCAGGAATGTATATGCAGATGTTTGCAAAATAGCATAATTAAACTGTTTATAGAATTTGATTCCTTTATACAATCTTTCTGGCATTTGGTACACTTAATGCCTTCCATTTGAGATACAATCTTTACAAATGTTATCCAAAACAAAAACGTTAAAGCCAACAATGTGTTTTCCATTGAAAATGAAAGCAAAAACAAAAATGAATTTTTTTATTTTTTTGAAAACAAAAATGACAGATTTAAATAACTAAAAATGAAAATGAGAAACAACATGGGTCCCTGGTGTACACCTCTACTGATAAGTAAGTACCACGCTGGGGCCCCAGGAACTGGGGAGGCCAGACCCACTCTTCTGGGAAATGAGGGTGGATTTATGGATTTGTTTCCCAATGGGCATTTTTACACACACCTTAAAGTTCCAGATTTTTCAGTCTTCTTGGCTTACAAGTCCACAAGTAAGTTCCGGATGCATTTTTTCACACACACTGCCCTGAGGCAGTTCCTGGATGCATTCTTCACACAAACGCTGCCCTGAGGCAGCCTAAAGTAGCTGTATCTGTAGACATGACAGGTTGTCATGGAAACCAAGTGACCACAGTTGCCTGGAACAAAGCAGTTTACTAGGAGAACTTTTTACACACAAATGTTCTGGGAGAAGTTCTATGCAGAAGTTCAAAGAGCCAGATGTTTAAGATCTGGGTGAGTGATTTAGACACAGAGGGTAATTTCAGATGTTACGAAAATGCCTGTCACCACAGTGAACCCCAGGGAATTCCTTATGGTGGCGGCGTTTCCGTGAATGTCTGTTTGGTCCCGGCCAGATGGTCACCACAGTGAACCTCCTGCTAGGATCAAGCTTGACCATGGTTCTCGACCTCCAGCCGGCCAGAGGTCGCGAACCGTGGTTAGAGTGGCCACGATCCGGAATGGACCAAAAGTAACATGTGTTACCTTTGGACCATCCCAGATCGTGGCCCCAATTGCAATATGGGATTGGGAACAGCGGCCTAATTGGCCGCTGCACCCGCCTGTCTCCCTGAGGGTGGGCAGTCGGGGGAGCAGGGCTGTGCAGCTGCACATCGTGCCACGCAGTCCGCCCACTCCCCGATCCCTGTTAGCGATCAGGCCGGCACATCTAAAGGACGGCTGGCCTGATCACAGACCAGAATCCGAGATGGAGATGGATCCCGGTCTGGGGTTCAACATAGCGGGCCTCTGGGTCCATCACGTCTGAAATTACCCAGAGAAAATTCAGGATGTAACAGCAAACATGGAGGATAAATGTGTGTGTAAAAACACCCAATGATTTCAAATGGGAAAATTTCCCATTGTCTTAAATGGGAAAAATCTGAAAACTGTAAATCCAAATCCAGAATTAAATCCAGATTTTCTCCAGAAAAGAAAACAGGGGGAGGGGAATGAAACAAAACAGAATTCTGTCTCGTGAACCACATTGATAGCTTATAAAATCAACAGAAAGATATTTTTGCTATGGGTATTTTCAGACGATACGGGGCCCTTTGGCCCCATACCGGGACCACCGGCTTCGTTCCCCGCCGGGGTCACCCCGTAACGGCACAACAGACGTGCCGGGGGGATCCCGGCAGGGAAAGTGGGAGGGGCCGGGGCCACGCGGTGCAACGTGCGGCCGCACGGCCCCCCCCCTCCACGCACCCCGCCGCCCGCCCTCCGAGGAGACGGGCGGGTGGCGGGGCCAATGCGGCCGCCGCGTCCAGCCGAACGTGCCACGGCCCGGGATCCCGCCGGGGATCCCGGGCCGTGGCGCGCGGCCAGACGTGACTTTTCCTTGGTCATGGCCCGGGGTCCGTTTGACCACGCTTCCCGGGACCTTCCCCCGGCTAGCCCGGGAAGCGTGGTTCAAACGGACCCCATGTGGGGATTGACCGTGGCCAACATCTGGCGCGCCGCAAACAGACGTACGAGACACGGTGACCACAGGTGGGTATTCACCGTGGTTCACCGTGATCTCGTAATGTCTTAAGACACCCTATGTTAGCTAGGGATGGGCGAACAGAAATTGGGTTCGGTTCAGTTTGGAAATTGGGTTCGGTTTGGAAGTTTGGTTCGGTTGACCGAACTATTTGAGTTTGGTCCAAACTCCGAACTTCCGAACAGAGTTCGGAAATTCAAACCTAATTGAAATAAATGGAATATTATCTTTTAGGGATGGGCGAACAGAGCCGAGTTCGGAAATTCGGTTAGGTTCGAAAATCGAGTTCGGTTCGGATGTTTGGTTCGGTCGACCAAACTGGTCGAGTTCAGTCCCAACTTCCGAACCGCATTTGCCCATCCCTAATGTTGACATTAAAATGAAGAACTTGTTCCCTCTAACTATTAGTCCAATGTTAGTGAATTTTAACTCGCACTGTTATGCCTTAATGTTCAGACAGAGTTTGGGTTGATTATTTGAATATTGTTTATTGAACAGAATGAGTTTTGATACCTTTACTTACTCCACAAGTAGTGACCAGTGATTTCCTAGTGAAGGGCTAATTTTCTACTCAACAGGTGAGAACATTTCTATGAGAGTTTTTCCATTGATTTGAGAAGAGCCAGAATGTCATATGATGGGATTAAGCCTGAGAAAATATGAGCATAAATTTCTGATACCCCACCCCCCCATTGAAGAATAATTTATTCCCCACTCTGCTTTGTTGTGTTTTTCACACCAGGTAAATTTTGTTGAAGGAGACCACCATTTGTGGTTATAACTCTGTATGTTGAAAATAATTATTATTTGAAATCTCATTACTTTTATGGGCACTTTAAAAGACAATTTTAAAAAAGCCTGCAATTTTTTACAGAGAAGCCAAAAACAAAATTTACAATGTAATTCATGAAATGCAGACATTAGTTAACCAGCATTACAAATAAGTCATTTAAATTTCATTACTATTCATTTACTTACTTGTCAAGGAATTTCATAGGGGAGATAATGTAACAATGAGTAAGAGAGACCCTTATTAATTTATAAGAAACTGCTCCTTTGGAGCAAATCTGCACCAAGGGAGAATGTAAGATTTAGTAATGGCAAAGAATTATTCAAGTACAAAATAATGATAGAGTCCAATCTAAGAAGCACTGAGTGGATTTTTGTAGGCTCACAATATGTATGTCAAAGATAATTCAATTATCTGCATTACTTGCACTGTTACATTTTGCATTGATCTTGCCTCTGGACCATTTAGGGGTTGAAAGCCAACTGAGATGTAATTTCTCTTGCAACATGCTCCTTTATTCACATTGATGTAGAGGGCTTTTAGAAGCTTTTTAAAGCCGTTTGTGTCTTGTTTTAAAAGAACAAACAGCTTTGAACATCCATAGTTAAGAAAGATGTGTTGGGTTTTTTTCTAGTAGGTCTGTAGCTTCCCTTGTGGTTCAGAGGATGGGGTCTCTAATTTGTTGTTCTCCAATGGTTGAGATTTAAATGTGGAAGAAGGTCCAACCCACCCACTGCATCAGCTATTTGGTGGTGAGTAGTGGGGCAGGGCCTGTCCTACCATGGGGCAGCTCGGGACAGCCACCCAGGGCCCTGCTCCTGGGGAGAGGGCACACTCGGGGTCCCCAGATCCCAGCCTGAGAGTGGCCTGGAGCTGGGACCCCTGAGCGCAGGGCCACTGGCTGACTCCAACTGACAGGCAGTGGAGGGGGCCAGCAGGAGTGAGGTAGAGACAGAGGCCCCACCTCTCCCACACTCCGTGACCCCCCCTCTGCTGCCTGTCACAGTCTCGGCCAGGGGAAATGAGGGAGAGAGAGGCAGAGGCCCCGCCTCTCCCTCATTTCCCCTGGCCGAGAGACTGATAGACAGGGGGGCATCCACAGAGTGAGGGAGAGGTGGGGCCTTTGCTTCTTCCCTCACTTCCACCAGATGTGAGGGAGAAGCAGGCAGAGGCCCTGCCTCTCCCTCATGCTGCTGGCCCCCTCTGCTGCCTGGCAGTTTCAACCAGAGGAAATGAGGGAGAGGCGCGGCCCCTGCCTCTGTCTCCCTCGTTTCCCCTGGCTGAGACTGTGATAGGCAGCGGAGGGTGGGGGGGCAGCAGAACGTCTGTTGGCGGCAGGCAGCCCAAACCCAGGGCCCAGGCTGGAGGTAGTGGCGATGGCAGTGGATCAGGTAAGTGATCCGATCTGGAATCCGAATGTCCACTCAGGCTTGAGGATGGGCACAGGGGAGTGCCCCTCTGCCCATCCCCGAGTATTTCTGAATATTATTTGTAATTTCAGGTAACCATCAGATTTTCTGGTACTTATTTTGTTAAGTTATTCTGGTATTTCGGTTATGTTCGTATTTTGTTGTTCATTTTGGATATTCCGCATGAGCAATAGGGTTAATGGTGCCAATGTGAAGTAACTAAATAACTGCAACAAAATAACTGCAGTACTGAAATAACCAACATGAAATCATCGAAGCAAATATCTGACAATGACAAAAACCGATAGAGGTTAATATCTGTCTCAACAGGACAAAAACAAAAAGGGTGAATTTGTTGAATGTGTAATTTGTATCAGATTATCGTTTCATCTCTAGTGGGGAACATGACTGCTGTGCCCATCCCCCAGTGGAAGAGCAGGCTGGGACTTGCAAGGCAGAGGATTTGGAGTTACACCCCAGATGTTTTGCCCAGGCAGCAAAACACCTCAAGCCAGCTACCGTATCAATAGCTCCAATGCTAGCACCGGTGTTCGTCACACTTACTTTGACAGGGCTCATGCTCGTGCTAAGGATTAGTGGACACACTAAACAGAAGGTTAATGTCCAAAGGTGATATGTATCTGGTCAACGAGAAGGAGGAAATAGTAAATTTAAGTAATGGCTTCCTACTCTCTTACTTTTTCAGTCTTGGCATTAAAGAAAGAAGGAAAAATGACGTGATATTGGCTGATTCATATCTTTAAAAGGTGGGTTTATGGTTGATAAAAGAGTGTATAAGTTTTCATACCTTACAAACAGTTCGCAAGCGACTATTTTACTGCAGGAGCCCATAATAAAGCATATTCTCAGAATAGTCTAACACTGTCAGTTGTCTCTTTATGGTGTGAAATGGACCTGGAAAAAAAACAAACTCTGTTCATCTCAATATAATCTGGAAACAGAAGGTCTTCCAAAGATCTCTAATCAGTCAGAACAGTGGGCAAGGCAGAGTAGGAGTCTTAGACTGCTTTTAGATGGGCGGTTGAAACCCAGCACATTGAAGAACGCGCTGGCTGAAAAGCCTTGCGGGGTGTGTTTACACACACTGGAAGTAGCTGCTCTGCCATAGGAATTGACTCTTGGGGGGCCTTTTTAAAGACACATTTTGCATTATCGAGGCTTCCAAAATGCACCTTTAAAAAGACCCAGGAAGCAGCGATTCCTATGATGGGGCAGCTACTTCCGGTGCATATAAATACACCCCGTGGGGTTTTTCAGTCAGCGCGTTCTTCAACGTGCTGGTTTCAATTGCTCATCTAAAAGTGGTCTGAAAGAGTGTATGTGCTTGCCCTTTATTCAACAAGAAGGGGATCATGTTATAATAGAAGTTTTCCACAGGAGCCCTTTGCAGGCTGTTGCAGAACAACATTGCATCCTGGTTCCCCAACCTTTCAAGAAAGAAATGAAAGTGGAGTCATCATTCTCACTTGGTTAGGTCTTAATCATAACTTAAACATTAGCAAACTAGGGATGTGAAAACGCGGTTCGGATGTTTGGAGTTTGGGCTGAACTCGACTTGTTTGGATGACCATACCAAACGTCCAAACTGAACGTTCGAACGACTGAACAGTTCGGAAAAGTTAGGATGAGTTCGGGGGTGGGAAAAACATTACTTTGGGCGGGAAAAAACGTGTCTGGAAGGGGGAGGCAGCTGAGGAGCAGACTTCCTGGTACCAGGGGTGGAGACCAGGGGTGGTTTCAGGGTCAAATTATACCGATACCGAAAAAAAATTATTTAGATTTCAGTATCGGTAGCGCTATTTTTGGATGTTCGGCCGAGTTTGGCTGAACTGAATTCCGTCGAACCAAACAACCAAACCCAAACTCAGGTTTTGAACCAAACGACCGAACATCTGAACTGTGTTCTGTTCACACATCCCTATAGCAAACTGAACATATTTAGATAGTACAAAGTTGCACTTTAATATTTGAAGATCCAAAGATGAAGACACTGGGGACGATCCCATGCCCCCTATGTGCTGTGCATGTATGCACGTGCGCTCATTGTGGGAACATTGTGCCACACATAAGGCATGCAGGACCCGCGTGAGACCCACAGGGATCCTGCATGCAGGAAGTTTGGGATCACAGCTGTTGAGCCAAATTCTGATCTTGCTTATACCAGTATAAATCCAGAGTATCTCCAATGAAACTATTTACTCTGCCTTAAGTGAGATCAGAATCTGGCCCTGTGTTTTTTATTGTGTATATTAAACTTATTGAGCACTTGATAGTGTCACTTGTCTTTATTCGTTCCATGTCTCCATCTTATATTTCTTGAAGTCTGGTATCGGTACACTTTATCCCCTGGCTCAAATCCCATCTCCATTATGTCTTGTCAAGTTTAGAATAACAAAAAGCTTGTTACTGGCAGAAACCCAAATGTCTCATTAGCTTTTAAAATTTTTTTAAAACTCCCTACCTCCTGCTATAAAAATACTTTATACTGCGAGATAAGAATATTTTATGATATATACTATGTCATTGGTTCCTAAATGTTGGGGACTTAATGGACTGCTGTCAACGTTCAAAATTTCTCGACAACCCGCAGCTGTAGATGGCCACATCCTCCCAGCACTTGCTCATTGAGGACTCTGTGACAGCGTGCTGCGACTATCTCTGGGCAGTATGGGGATATTTCCAAAGCCATCACTTGTGCTTATGGTTAACCCCTACTTGTCCCTCCACCCCTGAGATGGTCATAGCACCAGCAGAGATCAAAATCTATATTGTTGTAGTTGTGACCACTTCCAAGGACCAACTAGACCATTCACCATGGCTTTCCTACTTACCAGTGGTCTGTGGATGGCAAATTGAGTACCATGGATTTAGGTCAGGGGCCAAATGCGACCTTCAGCAATTTTTATGTGCCCATTTCCAGTTCCTGGTTCTAGTCTCTGTGTGCAGTTCCTACCCCCAAGCACTGAATAAAAATTAGCTCTGGTAGGGGCAAAGAGATGAGATCATATACAATAGGATAGGGGGTCAGATCCATGAGACAGATCCATGATCTGGACTTTCCTCTTCTTAAGCATACCCCTTAAGTCATCAACTTCTATCTGGCTCTTGGAGCTTGTACTTATTTTCAAAGTGATCTCTTGGAGGGAAAAGGTTCCCCACATCTGATATATAGGTCTTACTGCTTTCCAAATTCTACCCCAGATCTCGGTTCTATGACAGATACTCTTGTATTCCATTCTTAACGTTAAATGTTTGACTCATTTACTTATGCTAATTTCCTTATGTTTTAAACTCCTAATTTTCATGCCACGGCTACATTGTTGGTCTTTTTCTTCATGTAGTATATTTGTATTTTATCAAGCACACTCTGCAGGAGAGAATGCACATTCCAGTTGCAATACATGAAAAGTTAATAAAGCCAAATATGCTTTTTTCCCCCTTTATTTGCTAATGACTGATCCTATTTTTAGCCTAGCTTGTTAAGAATTTCTCTATTTAAAACAACGATGTCATGTTAATCATGCATGTACAATGCCTTTCTCTGCTTACTGCATATAATTGTGTGGAGAATTTAACTCACTCAGATTTCTGTTTATCTTCAGGAAAATAGCCTTTTGCTCGCCAGTAAGTCAGAATTTTTTCGGCTGCTTTGCAACAACATTCCTCCTATTGCCCCCTTCAGGGTAGCACCAGTATAGACACCCAGTCTGAGAGGAGAGGTAGATAGAGTGGATATCCATCAACCCCCCTCCCCCCAATTCTGGAAAGGCTCTGATGAGCGAGCCGAAGGTCAAATAAGCCAAGGGGCTCAAGCACTGGACGCTGGCAAAGAAATCACAGGTGACACCTACCAGGGATATCCCAGAGCAGCTGGGTCAGAGCTGTCTACAGACCCCACCTGCAGCAGCTTCCTACGGTCAGGGACCTGACCTTACCAGCCCTGCTGCCGGTGGCCTTCCTGTCTGTGCAGAATAAACGGGTGGGCTGTGAGGCCCTTATGAGATGGATGGCCCCCAGCAGGGTGGTGCCTGTGCCTGCTCTGCCTAGTACAACCCATAGTTTTGGGCCTATGTGCCTGCCGGCACACACAGCCATAGGGTTCGGCATGGCAAGCTCTGCAGAGTGGGCTGCACCAGCCCACATTCAGTTGGCCCTCCTCCCCCACAAAATGTTATAACTGTGCCCAAGCCAGCCCTTCATGGGAGGGGACCAGAATAGTTTTCTGCCCCTCTTAGGTATAGGGAGGGGGAGACACCAAGAGCTGCTGACCTAGGGCAGCCCCTGTGGGGACCGGAACCCCGGGCCCCTACCCCCAAACCCCTGAGGAGACAGGTGGATAGGTGACAGGGCAGAAACAGAGCTGGGGGCAGTGCACCAGCCCCAGTCACCAGCACCCAAAGGGAGAGGAGGGTCTCTCCTTTATCTAATTTAAGGGAGGATGAGGCACCCCCAGCTTGGAGATCATGCAAAGAGCAATGGGGGCCAAATTGAGGCATTAGAACAGGAGCTTCAGGCCATGGCCCAAAAACAGCAGCATTACCCCTACGCTGTGGATGGAGGGCGGGGAGGCCCCAATACGATGATGTCTTCCTGGCAGCAGGAGAGCAGGGGGCCATTCTCAGTAATCGGGGCAGGGTTGGAGCAGCTGTTGTGCACTTGCCATTGCCACCACTCTGGGGCCTTCAGAGTGGTTGAAAAACAGGCCTTCAGGTAGCGGGGCAGTCCCTACATGGCCAACCATGGCTGTGATATGCAACATCTCTTGTGGAATAGGGTGTGGATACCAGCCATGGGGTTGGGTGCGCCCACCCCAGAGGCTTCAGATGGGACATAGGGCACTACATTCCATCTCCCATGCCCCACACATGGGGAGGGTGATGCGCCCCAGAAAACACATGCACTGCAAGTCTGGCGGCACCTCCTTGGTGGACCAGTAATTCAAAATCTTGGGGCAGAAATGGGAACACACCAGCCTCCCACCACCACCAGGGAAGGGTATTCAGAAGTCTCTGCCTCTATTGGGGAGCATCTCCTCCAGGCAATGAGGGAGAGGATATGGAGGGAGAGTACATACTAGATATTTTTGATTTCCTTTTCAGTGACCCCATTGTGGATCCCGCTGACCAGGAAGACAAAAAGGAAACTGATAGGAACTGATCCATTTGGACAGTAGCCTATTTGATATTTCAGGGGGTGATGTTTTAGGCATACCCAGAGAGAGCCTCTGATCTGCTGAAATATGATGATAGTACACCGGGCATATGATTTGTGCCCCCCTGTCAGGGACCAGGCTTGAACCTGTGACCCTGACCTTGGCAGGTAGAAAAGTTTACCCAGCGACATATGGTAGCCAAGTTTGTTTATGTTTACAACATTTCCTCTATGTCTGGTACCTTGCCTTATTTGACTCCTCCCCCCTGGACCCCTTATTGGTTCCCAGCAGGATAGAAGGCATGATGGGAGCAACTGCAGGTTGTGGGACATCAGCTCTTATCTGTGATCCGGCCTGCACACTGCCTGTCTTCTAGCAATCTTGTCACTTGGTCTAACTGCTCTTTCGCCTGCTTCTTATCTATTTCCCTCTGTCTCTGTTTCCCCTTTCCCCTCCTGGTATCTCTGAATATCTTGCCCCCTTGATTCCTGTACACCTGTCTTACATTAGCAGTTCCTCATCTTGTTCTTACACCTGATGTGGGTTTGCCTTACTGTGGTCTTGCTCTTGTGTAGGGATTTCCCCCCTTCTCCCTAAGGTCTATACTCCCCTCTCTGATATTTTGTTCCCTCTGTACTGCTCTCTGCTTGTCTCTGATGTCCTAATATCAGTCTTGCTTCTGTCCATGTATAGGATTCAGCTCCTAAGGTCTGTTCCCCTTGATTACTGTTCTCCTGTTTATCCTTGGCCCCTGTTGACCTAGTTCTCTGGTTGTAGGTCCTTTCTAGGAGCCCAGCTATGTTGTTAGCCCTCTGAGATTCCTGTATCCCTCTCTAGGTTCCTGAGCCCTTGTCTTTTATAGATCATAGGGATGTGTGAACAGACTGGAGTTGGGATGTTTGGACTTTCAGACTAAAAACTTAGTTCGGGTTTGTGGGTTCAGTTCCAGGGATTTCTGACCCCACCGAATGTTCGGAAAGTTCAGCCACAGCAGAGGCTTGGGGCGCTCCAGGGGTGCCCGTGGGGGCATGGAAGGCTGTTGGAGACACAGCAGCAGCAGCAGAGACCGGGAAGGCTTGAGGCTTGGCACCCCGGATTGCCCGGGCAGGCAGTCTCGGCGCTTGGACCCCGTGGGTGCCCGTGGGGGCATGGTTGGTCATCTGAGACGCAATGGCAGCAATTACTTCCACATCACTTCTGGATCTGCCCCTGCTGATGGAGTTCACGTATCCCCAGAAGGTGTAAACTGCTACCGGTCAAGTTTGAAGGCTAAGCTAACTGAAGTGCTCACTTCAATTTAGGCTGGGTAGGAGCAGGCCTGTCCACTTACCCTTAATGGCAGGCATCCAGTCCTGTTATGTTGTATTAGAAATAAGTAGGTTTGGGAGTCATCTCTCCATCTCCTTAAGAGATAGAAAGGCAACACTTGATGCAGACGCAGTATATGGCAAGTGCCAGAGTTTGGAGAACTATGAATAGGCTTTTAAAAAAAAATTAAATTGCAAATGTTACTTACATTTTTTTCATATAGCTGTCCAGATATCTAAACCAATATCTGCATCCAAAACTATATTCATTTATCTGTATATTCAGAGATTTTTGTTTCAGATACTCAAGTGTTTCCAGTGCTTTTGAGCATTTCAGGTTGGTTTTCTGGTTATTCGACAGAACTAGATGGAGGTGATGCTGGTGGGTAAAGGGGAGGGAGTGGAGGCCCCCATCATTGATAGGGTGCATCCCTCCCTGGTCCTTCAGTTTCGAAGTATAGGAGTCCTCAATTCACAGCTCTGCCTGTGTATTTGGTAAATTACATCTGGTTCAATGTCTCCGGCCATATATCTTGGGCTCCAATCTTGCCACCGTTATCCATGCATTCATCACCTCAAGATTGGACTACTGCAATGAACACTACATGGGGTTACCCTTGGTAATGACCCAGGGACTGCAGCTGGTGCAGAATGCAGTGTCTCGTCTCCTTGTGAGGCTAGGCCACCGGGAACACACAAGACTAGTGCTCTCTTCCCTGCACTGGCTGTCTATAGTCTTCTGGGTCCTATTCAAGCTTTTGGTCATTACCTTTAAAGCCCTATATGGCTTGGACCCTGCTTACCTGCAGGATTACCTCACCCCTCATGTCCTGGATCGACTCCTGCTGTTGACCGGGGGTGACCACTTAGAGGTCCCGTGGGTTTCCTGGGTGGCGATATTCGAGAGGGCTTTCTCGGTGGCTACACCTCGACTGTGGAATTCCCTCCAGGTAGAGATTTGCCTCTCTCCAGATCTTCCCTCCTTTTGCAGACAGTGTAAAACCTGGCTGTTTCTCCAGGCTTTTGGTGAGGGTGATGGGTGGGGTGTTTTTATGTTACTTTGGGGGATAATGGGGTTCTTTTGGGGTCCTTTATTGCTGTGTGATCTTAACTGATATTTTATTTATTGTATTTTGTATTTTATATGTTTATATCTTGTTTTTATGCATTGTTTACTGCCCCAAGCTGCTAAGGCAGGAGGGGGCAGTATAGAAATATTGAAAATCAATCAATCAACCAATAAATAAATAAATAAAATTAAATAAACCTCTTCTGAACCAAATGACTTTTTTAAAAATTGGAAAAAACAAGCACCAGCCAAGTATAATGAAACAAATATATTAACAATTCAGGGCTGAGTATTGGTTTTCATCCACTTCGTTGTACCCAATTTGAAGCAAACAATATGGTCAACTGCAATATTCGTCACCGATATTCATGTCAGCACTAGATCAGACCATAAATTATCACTGTAGATGAGATATTAATTCATTGATATACTTTGCATTGTCTCTGTTGCGATATGGGACCATGAGATTATTTTAAAGACTAAAAATGGGGTGTCTCATATGGGTGTGCAATTCATATTGTATTGGCTTTCATGCAAGTCAAGCACCGCCTACACTCTGTCAACCCTCATGTTTTAGCAATGTCAGGTCTTCTGTATACGCAGATGCCTCAGTGCCACTGTGTTGATAGCCTGGTTCAACACACCATATCACAAATCAACCAGGTCATCGACAGAGAGGTCATCAAGGTCAGCAAGTAAATCCCTGAGAGAGTTCTGGAATCTTATTTTATGGGCTTTTTGGTGATTTCAGTTCAAACATTCAATTGTTTATCCAAATCCTGAAAACTAAAATGAATATTTGATTGAAGTAGGGTTGAAAGAGTGATTTATAACCACTCTCTTAGACCTGATACGGAGTGGGTGAAATCTTCAAATATAATATTACCTAGACAAAAAATCTTTGGTTTAAGAAACTTGTTATGGAGGCATTACAAATTATACTCAAATGTTAACATGACAGTAAATTGTATGTTAAGGCAACTTTATTAAATATCAGACCAATCTATACATTTTTCTTTTCTTATTCATTAATAAAAAAGAAATTATGACAACTGAAATTAAGCTGCATATGTGTGGTATGGTGACTGAACAATACTTATACGTGATGCAGAATGTATACAGTTTAATATCAATTAAGTCATTTTCTCTCTCTCTCTCTCTCTCTCTCTCTCTCTCTCTCTCTCTC
>QEPC01009335.1:404607-414755 GCA_003113815.1 Sphenodon punctatus
CATGCACAACCCAGTTGTGAGAATGTTGGGGGCTCTCTTGAAGAACCTTCTTTACAAGGCAACAACCTTCTGATCACTCACATGTGGAGGAGTTGTTTGTAAACAAACAGCTTTATCTCCAAGATCAGGTCTCCCACTGCTGCAGCACTAAAAGCAGTCAGAGGCAGGTGAGGGATGGGGACCAGAGCCAGGGAGAGGAGGCAGAAGAACTTATTGGGGGAGAAGCTGACTGCAGCCTGCCTCCAAGGCAAACAAGCATGGGGATCCAGCCGCACATGTGACACATGCCTGGGGTCGGCCCTGAGTGGAAGCAGGTAAGTAGGTAATGATGTGGAGGGGGTTATCAAACCACAGGAAAGCATAGCTTTCCTGCCAGTAGCTCTGCGCACCTCACCTCCCATGCATCTGCACTCCTGGGGAGAGGGTCAGTCACTGGACCACACATGCCCTAATAGCTATAAATGAAAGCCAGTGTCGTGTAGTGGATGAGGTGCTGTACATTGACCTGGGAGACCAGGGTTCAAATCTCTCACCTGCCAGTGAATCCTCAGGGTGGCCTTGGGAAAGTCACAACCTCTCAGCCTCAGTTCCCCATCTGTAAAATGGGAAAGTGTGTGTCAGTATTTATCCATGTTTTTACTCATCTTTGTCCATCTTAGACTGGCGACAATCCCAAATCCCTTCCACATGGGTCCCTCTCAGCATAATGTGCCTGCAATGGCCATGCATGCGTGTGACGTGAGGCATGGGTTTGGCCCCGATGACTGTAAATCGCTGCATATGCCTACTAGAACTATAGAAATGATAAGTAGTAGTAGTTGCCCTTCTATACCCCCATCTCTTAGAGATATGTCTTCTCTTTTTCTTAACTTATCTACAAAAACTTTATCCAAATACTGTTTTAGGATGCTGGACCACTGCCACAAGAAGCCTCTAGCTTAGGTTGTTTGGCTCCCCCTCCCACCCGGACTACAACCAGATTACTTACATTAATTTAGTTTTTACATTTCCCAACTACAGCTGCATCCCCTCCTTAGATAATTGTCCTCCCAGTATAGCACGGGCTTAACCTGACAAATGCCACCATGCACAATGCAAAAAACTCCTTGGACCACAGTCAAATCAAATCAAATCAAACCTTTATTGTTTAGCCATAAGCCTTTACAAAATACAGGTATAAATATAAATACTAACAATACACATCAAAAACATACTGACTAGATTTAGTTACTTCCACAGTCCGCCTGAGGGCCCCTAGTTCTCCCCTTCCTGCTAAAAAATCAATCACTTAGACGGGATATGCCTGTAATATATCACACATCTCCCTGGCTGGTCCTTTGCCTAATCCACTCATCTTTAAGTAATCTCTCGCTATGGATAGGTTAGGCATCATATCATCATATGGTCCCGGACTCTTAGTTGCCCTAATTGAGTTACACTCAATTCCTCTTAATTGGTATATAATCTTTACCCGGCCTTATAGGGATTACTATACTGTCATTCTTTCAAAGGTTGTGTGCCTGGCGAATCCGTAAAATGGCCTGCGCACAACTTGCCACTGCCCTGGTCAACTCCAAGTCTATCTGGTTAAGTAGGGTCCGGATGATTTGGACATCCTCTCCCAAACCATCCAGGGATCCTCCCAGACAGCGTATCCTGGGTCCTACAAAAAAAGGACATCTTAACAGCAGGTGGTCAACTGTGTCTACCTCCCCCAGCTGGCACAGCGGGCACACCCTCTGGGCCCCAGGAATCCCCTTATACCGGCCCTCCACCAGGGCCGAGGGAAATGAGTTTACCCTTAATTTTAAAAATGCCCCCCGTTTCCCAGCGTCTATCCAAGTAAACAGGTAATAATCACCCACCCCTGAGAGCCTGTATGGAGTGTAGGACGGGGCCACCCTCTGCTCAGCCAGGAGTGCACCCTCCCGTTGTATCGTCTTGTCCCTAATCCTACTTTTGAACAGACTCTTTGTTGCCACAAGCCCCACTGGTTCCAGGCACTCGGGGGAAAACTCCAGGCAATATTCCTCTCTTATTACCGCCTGCCGCCACGTAGCCCCCAGCCCTGCATTAATCACCATAGCAAGAAGAGAACTCTTACCGGGGGGGGAATAGATCCATTTTAGCCCAAAAAGTTACCATTGCCTCTGCCCTCAATATAACCTGGGGCAGCCCACAAGGGGCTCCCAGGATAGACCGCAGCAACCCATTCTGGATACCTTCAAGTTGGTCCATGAAGGGCAACCCCCAGATTGGCAGAGCATAGAGGAGTTGGCTTATAACGTTTGCCTTAAATAGGCACAATGCTGGTAAGACCTGTTTACCTCCTTGACCAAAATAAAATTGTGTAATTGCCCTCGCTGATTTCTTAGCTGTTTTAACTGTTGCCATGTAGTGGGCCCTCCACCCCAACTGATGGGGAAAAAAATCACCCCTAGATATTTGTATCACCTGAATTGCTCGATAAGATTGTTTCCAATTGCCCACTGGTGTACCTTCTTGACCATTCTAGAGCCAACCACCATAACCTTGGTTTTATCAAAGTTGATGTGCAGTAGTTCTTGTTGGCAGTAAGCTCCAAATGCTTACATTGGTTGTTCAAGACCTATCGGCGTCTGAGATATCAGCACTGTGTCATCAGCATAAATCAGGAGTGGTACTTGTCCGGTCCCAATTTTGGGGGAATGCATGTCCCTCTGGGCCATCTCCTGTACTACATTATTCAGGTACAGGTTGAACAAGGCAGGGGCTAACAAGCACCCCTGCCTTACCCCTGCCTGCACCTGAACAGCATCAGACAAGACTCCTCTGGAATTGTACCGAACTCGTAAGATGTTACCTGCATGGAGCTGTATCATTAAGAATAGTAGTCTGGGCTCAATGCCCAGAGTACTTAGCTTTACCCACAATCGTGTTCTGCACACCAGATCGAAGGCCTTCTCCAGATCAATGAAGCACAGATAGAATTTCCTATGTGCCACAGTGTATTTAGAAATCAGTGCCGATAAGACAAATATATGGTCCATAGTTGCCTGCCCTTTTTGAAAGCCTGCTTGTTCTTGCTCTATTATATCCGCCCTCTCTAGCCAGTCTTGCAATTTGTTCAATAGGAGTCTAGTATATAATTTTGCTACTACACTGAGTAGACTAATGGGCCTGTAATTTCCGGGTAACTTGGGATCCCCCTTTTTGAAAATAGGGATAGTAATACTGGTTTTCCATGCAGAAGGAAAAAACCCAGTCTCATTGAGGTGGGTGAATAGAGGCGCTAACAGCCTTGCCCACCATTCTGGGTTATGTCTCAATAGTTCTGGGGAGATATAATCGGAAGCTGGTGCTTTCCCAGGTTTTAACTGCACTATCAACTCCACTATTTCCTCCAGAGTCACAGGAGGCCAATGCTGGAGCCCATCTGTAGATAAAGTAGTCAGGCCTGCTTGTATCTCCCTTGATGGAGCAAATAAGGACTCATAAAATTCCTGCCACACCTCTGGTTGTATCGCCGCATCCCCTAGGAGGCCTCCAATCCGCTGTCCTGCCCGAATTATACTCCAGAATTGGCGGGAATCCCTTGTTTTTGCTGCCATCAATAACTTGGACCATTGGGATTATGAATGGAAATTCCGTTTGGAGGTCAAAAGTGATTGATGTACTTTCCGGAGCTCTACCGCCTCTAACCTTAACAATTGGTTAGGGTTAGTCCTAAGCTTCCTGGTAATCCTCCGAAGAGCTGCCCTTGCTCTATGACAATCCCTGTCAAACTAAGAGGGGTACACCTCCCTAAAGTGTCCTACATATGGGTCATCCCTACCCTCTCTGGTGATTATGGGAGTGGGTAGTGATATTAACTCCTCATACGTATTACTGCCTCATCCCCTCCAGCCATTAGTGACATACACATCTCCAAAACTGGAGGAGTGGTGATAAATGCATCTACCAACACTGCCTGATCCTCCGACCACATTACGCGCACCACCAAGGGCCCTTCCTCATCCCTTACTGTTAGTATAGCGCGGGGACTACCATTCCTCCTGGCTGTAGGATCAATAATTGATAGAGTCACAGGTAAATGATTTGTCACAACAATGCAGCTACCTCTAGTTTAACAATCAGAGACAGAAAATTGGAGGATATCAAAAAGAAGTCCAAAATGCTGGAACCCTGTGAGGAGTGGAAGGTGAAATTCCCTTCCAAGTCCCCTTCCACCGTCCCATTTATAATAATGAGATCCAGCTCGGTCAACATTCAGTCCATCTGGACTTTCCTAGGGCCCACTACCTGGTTCCTAAAGTGACGCTTAGGGAGAAGCAGTGGGTCAGCTGATTCCTCCAATACAGGGGCTACATATGAGCATGCCGGGTTCCCTAGACGCGAGTTGAAATCACCACCTAAAATGAGCACCGCTGCTGGATACCTTGCCATAGCATATTGGCCCTGCTCGATAATAGAGTCCCATATATCGGGCTGATAGTAAGCCGATCACTCTGGGGGGATGTATACATTCCTATTATCAGCTCCATCCCCGAAGGAAGTATACAATGCCAAAGACTAAAATAAGCTTTAATTGAACTTAAACATTGAACTTGGGCACCCAGCCTAGATGCTATAAGCAGGGCTAGTCCCCCGCTAGGACGACCATGTACATCACAGGGGTTTGCATCCGACCAATGGGTGTCATAGCCCCTCCACAACTTCTGTGTGGGGGGTTCTAGCATCCATGTTTCCTGCACCAAGATTATATCATAGGAATTAAGGCAATTAAAAAAATCGGGGACATACTAGTGGCCCCTCCATCCTGCGATATTCCAGGACATCAGAGTTAACAGAGAACTCTGTGGTCTTGTCAGTCATTGTTTTGTTGGCAAAGCAGGTGATCTGGGGCATTGTCTAAGCACTCGCTCTGGGAGGTTTATGGCTGACCCCAAAATGGGTACCGCAGCCCCCTGCCACTCCGCATCGGCCAATGCTAGCATAGGATTGATGACAATTAAATCAGTATTCACCTCAGGGGGATGAGATGGGGGCTCCCCGTGGGGGACTCTATGAGGAACCGGTGATGATAGGGGGAGTGATGACGATAAATGGCCCTTAGATAAAGAGGAGTGAGACGAGCAATGGGATTGCCCTCTCTGTCCCCTTTGTTCCCCCTCCCCCCTCATTAACACTGCAAAGAGTGTCATCTGGTCCCCAGATCCGCCCTCCATCGCCTTCTCCCTGTGGCTAGGCTCCAGAGGCTGAGACCGCGGAGAGGCTTTAATGGGGGTAGACGTTAATGACTGGAGTAGAGTCAGTTGAGAAGAATTTAGAACAGATCTCAACATAACTCTAGGGGGATCAATCCCTTCCTCCCTAGCTACTAACTCTGTCTTGATTTCCCCCAACTGGGAGAAAAATAAATCAAGCCGCTGTGCCCAACGAACCTGCAGTGGGACTACGGAGATGCTGGAGGTCTTTCCTTAGTGCCTTGGGGGGGGGGGCAGTAAGTCCCCACCCACCTCCCTCTACACTGACCCTTGTGGGTAGCCACCTACCTCCTGGGGGGCTACCAATCCACCAATGGGTAATGCCCTAGGTCCCTGTTTTGGAGGTAATGATAAACGACCTCCCCCAAGGATGCCCTCAGACAGGGGGCAGGCGTCACAGACCATATTTGTGGCCGGAGATGGAACTATAACCACCTCCTGGGCTTCCCCACCAACCGGGGGTGCCGTTAAACTTCCTTCTTGTACTGGGGGGAGGATGCGATATGCACAAGCAGTAATTAATGCCATCTGTTCAAGATGTTTTTTGCATGACAGGATAAGGGTGGGTAGTTCAGTTGAGGCAAAGATAACTAATACCATTTGCCTATCAGCGGAGACACAAAGGTGGTCCAATGAAATAATGTCTCTGCTAGTGATCACCACTTTCCTCATGAGTAATCTTAAATGTTCGGCCACATCTAGAGGGGTGCCCCATAAGGGGGCAGGCTGGCCCCCTCTTGGGTGAATGGTAAAGATCAGAGCCTCTGGTAGGAGCCCAAATACCTCTGCCATGTCTGAACATATCATAGGAGGTACATCAACATATTCCCCCCTCCCCGGGGGAGGCGAGGGGGTACAGTATTACTATTCCGGAGGGTAGTTGCTGGAAAAGGGCCTTGGCTGGATGGAACACGAGCCGGCCCATTTGGGGTTCCTGATACGGGGGATGAGGAGTGCCCCTTCCTTCCCCGCCCCTCACCTCCCGCCGACCTTGCTGTCAACACCTCCTGTAATAATCCCTCTACAGAGTCTATTTTAGATTGGACATGGGATAATTTGCTATACATAAACTGCGTTGTTTCCGCAGTAAACATCACATGTTCCGTCATTAATGCAGCCAGCCTCTCTCCTACCAGGGGCACAGCCCCTTCTTGTCCCGTTACTGACCGACATTCTGCCCCTGGATAGTTCCTGGGCGAGGCTAAGTCCTTCCGTTCTCCTCCTTGATATTGGGCTCTAGTCCCCATCGGTATGGCAGTCCTTGAGCGCACACACATGGGGGGAGACCAAGAGGAGGGGACTGAGGTCGCCAACTCCCCAGTGTGTAAAAGTGACTTCTGGAAGTAGGAGTCCAGGCACTTCTGTTTTAGCTGCTTGGTGGGGAGCAACTGCAACTGCGACTCCCCTTCTTCGAGCTCCTCCTGACTTATCCCTGCAAAAAACATCAAGTGGCGCCGAGCTTACCCCTCTGTGCCCTCGTAAGGGTAGCTGGCTCCTGCTCCGGGGCTTGCCGGAGACTGCTTGTTCTTTTTATGGTTGCAGGTTCATCCGGGATCACCTCGCACAGCTGTTGGGGATCAGGTAAGTAGCTTCAAGCTGTCACAAGGCAAGGAGGGGGGGGGGAACTACGCTCCACGCCCCGCAGCTCACCGCCTCCTGGGCCACAGTCTACTTCCCAATTTCCTTGTTCACTTTTTCCCTGGTGTGATCCACCTTTTGGGGGAAAACTGCCCAGCACCAAGCCCTCCTTTTAGCCATTTGTATCCATCCTAATGCTACCCAGGAAACATCCATTGGATATCGCACCAATCACTTTATTCCTTCATTACCAAATCCAACCTTGTGGATAAAGGAAGGTCATTCTCCCCCAGATGAACCAAAAGCATATACGGAGGAGAGGAACCACTCTGAGCATACATGGTGGGCATCAGTTGATCCGACCGTGTCCATTTTTTGCTCAGCCAAACTTTGTCAGTCCACTGGCTAAGGCCCAAATAGGATGTCCAATGACTTCTCCTTAGCTGCCCACTACACCAGGCTGTAGCCCACAGTGCACACAGTTGTCCTCACGCTGTGAGAGTACAAATGTAAACAGTGCAGAAAGAACAAAGAAATGAGCACTTGAACCATCAACCGCCAACATCCAAGTTCAGTAAGTCCCTGCTAACCAGATACAAATTCCACATCCCAAACGTAGGGCCCAAACACCTCTGAGTGCCATTGCCCCAATGTCTGAGTTCCCCTCACTGAAATTTCCCCCATAGAGGTTATGGACATGCTCAGAAGAACCAGCTGACCACATCCAAGATGGAACCCACAGCATGCTGATACTGCTAGTGCTAGCTTGGAAAGATCTGAGCATGTTCAGAAGGGGCTAGTCAGGCCCTTCTAAAGATACCCAGTTTTTTTCTTTTAACTTACCAGCCTGTGGCCAGAAGAGGTGACACGTTGCAGGACCCCATCCAGAGGGTAAGTACTCTACCCCTGACTCCCTGCTAGGCCCCTACTCCCTTAATTACCCCACCCCCTCCCCAGGGCCACACTGGCCTATTCCCTCCCTCTCCCAGCCCCCGCTAAACTATTCCCTCCACCTGCTCACCTCTGTCCACCACCCCCATCCCTGAAAACAAAGGGTTTCTTGTAAATGAAAATGAGAACAAAAATAAAATAAAATTATATGCCTGCTGCACACCCCTCATTACACAATTAAAATTCTATAGGTGGATATCCAATTAGTATAATTACGCTCCACCTTAGGGCACCTAACCCTTTCATTCTCCGTCCCTTCCCCTTTTGCATTTGTTCTGAATGGGGAAAGGGGGGGGGTCTGGAACAGGATCACTAAAATAGTGATCCCTTCTATGCACTACCACCCTGAAGGAGGAGGTGGTCACTCCCACTCCCAGAATAACAGCAAACCCCTGTCTTCACCCAAAAGTACCAGAGATCATCACTGAAACTACCTTCTCTTTCACCTCACGTGAGATCAGGGGGGAGGATCAAGTGGAAAAAGTGAAAAGCAGGAATGAAATGAGGGAAGAGGAGTGGCAACTGTGTGCATTACCATAGACCTTACTCCAGCAATTCCCTCACAGATCAGGCAGTAGCTGCCTCTGCAACCGGTGATCCCTCCAATCCCTGACCTCCAAACTGTCCAGAGTGATCCATGTAAGCTTGGTAAACTCTCCCCTTCCACTCTGCACTGCTGGGGAAGCTGGAAAAACATTTAAAATCATATAAGTCCAAGCCTCGCGAGACTGCCTTTCACACCCAAGCCCAGGGGTTGCTAGGCAACCAGCTCCCTGCCGTACAGATCCAGCCACCCCCAAATGCAGCCTGGACACTGGGTACTGATGAGTTCCTTATCAGGTACTCACTGGGCGTGCCCCAAAATGAAGCATGCTTCCCCATATGATGGACCCATTAGGGGGGCGCACACAGTTGGGAAGAGGCATCCTCACTCCCCCACGTGCCGAAAAATCCAAGCAAGAAGTTCCTATCTCAGCTGAGTAGCATGTGGTCTGGGAAGAAGCTGGGAGAAGTCAGGAGTCCAGACTAGAGAAGCAGCAGCCCAGCCAGTGAGGTCGGGTACCCAAGAAGTCAGGTAGCTCATCAGGTCATGTTCAGGTATCAGTTGGTGGCTGAACATGATCGGATTGATATAATTAAAAATTTGTTTGACCAATAGAGCTTTAAATGGCCTGGGTCCCACAAATCTGAAAGACCACCTCGTGCTTATGTTGCATTATGATCCCTGAGGTTCGCTGGGAGCATGCTCTTGCATGAACCACTGGCATGTCAATTCCATACAACAAAAATGTGCAGACGCATGTTTTCATTGGCTGCTCCACAATTATGCAATTCCGTTCCCCTAGGGGTTCTCAAAAAACCACGTCTGAACATTTTTCCGAAGCAATGCAAGATCTTTTTATTTGACCAAGCATTTGTCAGGTGAGGATAGAGCTTGGGGAAGTTGGTGTGAAGGGTTTTTTTAAATGGTGCTAAATATATGTATATATGCATATACTTTTATGTATTTATACAAGTACATATATTATATACTTTTATTTGTCGCAAGCTGCTCTGAACCCGAGGGAAAAGTCAGGATATAAATTTTAATAAACAATTAAATCCACTAGGGGATGGCAGTTCTTAATGCTTAGTCAAGCAGAAAAAGTATATGGAAAATAAGGGTTCTATGCCACAGCATATATAGCGATCGGGTTATTGAGACTGTATCGTATTTTGGGGAAAGGGGCAGTGAGCGTACCTGATGGATGACACAGCACTACTTATGGCAGATGTTAAATGGCCACTAAATTCTTCAAGAAGAATATACCGTTGAGATTATTGGAAATAACATTAATCTTGTTCTGGCAAGATTGAGAAACTAAAAAAATGTTCTGTGCATGAACAAAATGACTGCTTCAGCTGTTCCGTGCATGTGTGGCCTTTTTCCAAGATGGCACAGGCCACATCAGCCCCATTTTGGGAAAGGGCAGCCAGTTGTGCTGATGTACAGACCAGTTGCCGTTTCCCAAAATGGCACCAATGAGGGCTGTGCCATCTTAGAAAAGGGCTATGCATTCGCAGATCAGTCATGGTGGCCATTTTTCACATGTGCAGAGTGTTTGGTTTTTTCAAATTTTCTTAAGTTTCTCATGAGAAATCAATGTTACTGAGATCTTGTCAATATCTTGGCAACATTTTTCAATTCTCATGAGAATCGGAATGATTCTCATTTTAATTCTATGCTATATTTCTATATATTCTATATATTCTATATATTCCACATCCGCCTTGCCCCCTCCCTTCATACCTTCAAATCTCTCCTTAAAACTCACCTCTTTCGCTCTGCTCTGTCTGACTCTTTATCCTGCTGAGCCACTATTCCTATACCTA
>QEPC01009335.1:448363-484380 GCA_003113815.1 Sphenodon punctatus
GGTAGCTATTTCCGGCGGAAAGCTAGTTCCGCAATTAGTGGAACGGCATGGCAGAGGCTTTCATTCCGCGGTTTCATTCCACGGTTCCGCGGTTCCGCTTATTTAATTCTGCAACTTAGTGGAATCGTGGAAACATGACATTTTCACTATTTCCACAATTCCACCAGCGCCAAAAAATAGCGGAATAGCGGTTTTCCGCGATTTCCGCAATTTTTCTGCAATTCCGCGATTTACAGAATTCTGGCAGAATTAGCGGAATATTCGCAGAAAAGTCGCGGGGTGGCACGGGCAGTTCCGAAATGGCGGAACGGAATCGCGGCGCGGTAAAAGCTGCTGCCGCATCAGCCCTACTCCCCACCAGCCCTCCATGTGCACAAAGGTTTCCAAAATTTTCTGAATAACAGCCATGGTCCTCTGAACTTCATAATATGGCCTTTGCAAACCTAATAACTTAATATTCAGCAAATTTGTATGTTTTCCAAAGAAATCATTTCAGTCCTACTTTCATAAGTTCAGTGAATTTCAGACTGAACCTCCTAGGCTGGATCAAGCATGCACTGTCTAGTCACTTCATCAAGAAATGGTATACGGATTAAGCACTGAAGCATCAAAAATAGTGCCTGCTGTACAAACGATGAAACTGGTTTTGATCTGTGTGATTACCTGGCATTCTTAATGTTGGAATCTTCATCAGCTACTTTAAATGCTGCCTTATTTCACAATGCCCCTTTAATTAAAAGGAACCCACACCCACACACAAAGAAACTGTTAATTGTCATTCTCTACAAAGTTAATACAATCTGGTGGATGTCATTTGCAATGACATGCTTTTTGTTCCCCTTAAATATTTAAGAAAGCAGTGTTTTTCCACACATTTTTTTAAGTTAAGGCATTTTATTACTTGTGCACAGAATAGATGACATTCAAAATCTGTCGATCAATTGATCGATAGATACGAGGATGACATTCAACAGCTGCTATTATATCTCTATAGATCTCTTTCTCTCTCTATAGATCTATATACAGATTAATTACAGATCCAGCAGTACTGTAGAATCCCCCCCTCCGCCATGGCAGCCCCTTGGGAAAAGGCCCCAAAGTGCCTTTGTAAAGCCCTGTGAAGGGAAGAGAACAGGGATCTATGAGCTGATGGCCAGTTCTTCTTCATTACAAAAGTCTTTGATTTGTCAGCGAGAAGGCAGTGGCTACCCAGCACCCCAGCTGCTAACTTTTCCTCCCCTACTCAACAGAGATGGCTTAAGGTTGCTACACTAAAAGAAAGAGAACTACACATGCATGAAATATTTTCTGTCTTCATGGACTGAAAGAAGACTTTGCAAACCTACCTTATAACAAAAACTAGATCATGAATTGTATTAAAATAACCTAAGCAAAAAACCTGTGGTTTAAGAAACTGGTTAAGGTTAGGTGTGTGTGTGTGTGTTGTTTTTTTATATCAATAACAAAAATGAAATTTGTCATCTTCGTTATTGCAATAACAAAAATGCCAAAAAATAATAACAATAATGAAAGTCATTATTGATTTCATTATTGCTCAGTGGCCTGGCAGGTATTTTTTGGAGGGAAATGTGGTGATGGGAGGAGGGAGCGACATCTCAGAGCCATAAACACAGTTGAAATCTTGAAACGGGCCTGTGATGGGAGGGGAAGGCCCCGATGGATGTAATTACTGGCCAATGAGCAGCGGAAGCAGGTCCCAAACAGTTGACTTGCACCCTGTGATTGCTCAATGCCTCCTGCTGCATCCCAGAACCAATCAGGGAGCTCTGGGAGGAGGGCACTGCAACCCTTTCTATGTCAGGACTGGACTGCATGATGCTGATTCTGTGTTAGCTATTGCTCTGTCAGGGTGCATTTGCAGAGCCTTCTGGTGCTTGCACTAAAAATCCTCTCATATATAACACAGAATACAAAAAGACACCTGTAAAAATAGATTTAAACACTACATTAAAATTCAACTAAAACTGGTGGGAATGATCAGCGTCCACCACTCTAACCCATCCCATCCACCCATCACCCTCACTAAATATGTTAGATGATAGATACAGATTATTTCGTATTATACATAGGTTAGGCTTAGCTTAGAATCTGTACACACACACACATATGTGTATAGTGTGTGTGTGTGTATGTGTGTATATATATATATATATATACACACATACACACACACACACACACACTATACTCACACGTGTGTGTACAGAATCTAAGCTATATATATGTATAGTGTATATACACTATACACACACATATAATATTGTCTGTATACCAATAAAGATAACAAAAGCTAGATATTGTGTGCATACGAATAAAGATACCAAAAACAAAATCTTCATTTGAAATCGGTACTGACAACAAAAAATTACATTTTGTTATTAACAAAAACAAAAATTACACATTTTAATAATGAAAATGATAACGAAAAACAAAAAATGACACAGGGCCCTGGTGCATACCCCCAGTTAAGGCAGCATTCCAAATTATACTCAAACTCTAACATGCTAGTAAATTGTCATGTTAAGGCAATTAAAAAAATTAATTACGACTTAACTGAAATTAAACTGTATATGTGTAGTATAGTGACTGAACGATACTTACAGTTAAGCTGTACATTTTTTTAAAAAAATATATTGCCTTAATGTGACAATTAACATTGCCAGCCTGAAGTCTTTGCCCCAACGTCTCCCACTGAACAGCATTAGGTGCTGTTCAATGGAACATAGCAGCTGCCTTAACTATAGAGTCACTACCATGGCTCTATAATAAACAGAAACACAAACTGGGGAATATACTTTAATTTTCTACACTGCTTAGAGTTCTACAGACAACCTGAAAAAATTTCTTACTCTGCTCAACAGATTTGGTGGCAACCCGGAAGGAAATGCACCAAATGAGCCTCACTTTTGACTTCTCCATGTGTTCTATGCTCTTACTACTGTTTCCTCAGCTTCCTTGTGCTATTCCCCTTCAC
Organism: Sphenodon punctatus; assembly: GCA_003113815.1. Lineage (NCBI taxonomy): Eukaryota > Metazoa > Chordata > Lepidosauria > Sphenodontia > Sphenodontidae > Sphenodon > Sphenodon punctatus. Next base: position 451,359 of record QEPC01009335.1, read on the forward strand.
CTAGGGATACCCTTCCTTTACAGGAGTGAGTGTTGGTACTAATTGACCATTATTCCTCTTATTAGGACCCAGGTACTACTGTTAGGCGGCTGGCAGACTTGGGATTGCTCCTGCACTATCTTACCATCAGCATTCTGCCGCACATGTGAATTTCAAATGCAAATTTGCAAGTTCACATTTGTAAAATGCTTGTGGTTTCTACAGTGCTTTATATGGTTACCAAGGTAAACCAGAATGAAAATTTTGAAGTGTGACAGAGATTTGAGGTGGGTGGGGGAAGATAGGCAAAGCCAAAAGCATTTCCAAAAGATTCAGGCATACAAGAATTTTAAGTGCTACATGTAGTTGCATTAATTTCTGTTTATGATGTTCATGGTCAATAATATGAATGCTGGAGTGTTTAGTTTAAGAAGCAACAAACAATTTTATTTAAGTTTCCTTAAAGTTGGAGCTTTCCTGGAATGTACGTATTTGAGAATCAAGACTGAGGGAGGAAATCTGGAAGTGGAAAGCTAATATACGTGACTGAATGATTAATTTGGAACAATTTTTAAAATAATACATTCCCACCTTACTGTTGAACTATGTTTTGATTTTACACTGGAGCCATCAAACTGCAGATGGGGATCACAAACAGGTTTGTATCATCTGCCAACAGGGTCGCACTCCCATTTCATATTGGATATATGTTGCTGTCTTTGTTGCTCTCTGGGGTCACATGATTGTATTTAAGTGTTAAATTGGGGTCAAACAAGCAAAAATGGAAGCCACTGACTTAAAATAAAATGTGTGTGAAGGGAAGGAATTCCATCAAAGTCTATACAGGTCCAAGTGAAAACACATGTGAAATTACTTTGGAAACCAGGATTTCCACAAAATCAAAACAAACAAACAAAAAAAACCTATACACACATCTGAAACACTGGCAGTTGCATAGTCTGAAAATGTAAGATTGCCATGTTTTAGCAGGATGAAATATATATATACACACACCCACACAAAATGCCCAGAGGTCAGAGTGGAGGCATGAGGAGAATTAGAAGGGAAAGCCAAAGTGAAATCCTTGGGGAATATCATATCCAATGATTTCATCACCTTTGAATTGTGTTCAATAAAGTGGATATAAAGTTGTATTCATTTCCATTTCATTTACCCTGTTGTGGACACTTATTCCATTTGGAGTGTGGCGGTCGGAATTTTCTCCCCCCATTTCTTCTGGTAATTCCACTCAGTTTATTTCGAATATTCAGTCAAACCAAATATCTGAGCCAAAACAGCTAAACTAACTGGAAAAATGGGATTACTCAAAATGAAAAATCCAGACTCCTATAAATTAATTTAATTTAAAGTGTCATTTTTCCCCATATTTAATCCAACCTGTTTGGATTAAATATGGAAAATCCAAATTTGCTTGTGAGAGATTAAATGTATGTTTACATGAAGCTGTTGAATAACTGTTGATTCTTTTGACCAATACTGGCCGTGCCTGGGGGCCTCCTCCCAGAAGAAAACACAGTTCAGTGATGTCCTCACTCTCTGGATCAGGGCAGGGCTAGTATGGCCCAGGCACCATGGTTACAGTGGACCCCACAGCAAGATCAGTTCTGGTAGTCTCAGGTCTTACACTCCCGAAACCCCAGAATGGATGATTCTGCAGGGTCTACTTTTGTGGTATATACTTTTCCCGTGACTCTCAGCCCTTGGGGTGGAAACTTCCTGTTGGATCCTGCTCTCTCTCCCTTCGTTTTCCATAAATCTCAAATCCATGAATCACCCCAGCCAGAGAGGGAGGGAAGGAAGGGTGTGTGTGTGTGTGACAGAGAGACAGAGAAAGCTTCTGAGTTTGAAAACTTATGACACTGTTTTTTGTAAGGAAACGTCAGACTTCCAATTGTTAAAGGGGTGGGGTTAAGGAGGGCAGGGCCATGGGGACCTCATGTTTTATTTTTTTTTATGGGAACTTCAATTTCTGGTGAAAACCAGCCAGGAGATGGTGGGGGCACTGCTGGCTGGAAAGATCAACACCTCCCTTTGGAAGGGCAGAGTGCCGAGCTGCCTTAAGGTGGAGATTGTTTGGCCTCTGCTTAAGAAGTCATCATTGGATGTTGATTCCCCTGCCAGCTATCAGCCTGTCCCTAACCTTCCCTTTACATGGAAGGTTATTGAATGGATGATGGTTCATCAGCTTCAGGTACATCTGGATGCTATCAGATCCCTGCACCCTTTGCAGTCTGGTTTCTGTCCTGGGCATGGCATGGTATGAAGACGGTGCTTGTGGCCTTGGTCGCTGACCTTCACCTGGAGTTAGATCGGGGAAATTCTACCCTGTTGATTGTATTAGATATTTCAGCAGCTTTTGATACCATTGATCATGAGCTGTTACGTTGACTCGTCTGCAGGACCTGACTGGAGTGGGCAAGACTACCCTTAAGTGGTTCTGCTCTTTCTTGGCCAGGAGGTCTCAGTGGATGGTGTTGGATGATTGCTCAACATCTCCTCGGGATCTCCCTTGGGGAATCCCACAGGATTCCATTCTGTTCCCCTTCTTGTTCAACGTGTATATGCAGCCGCTGGGCGAGGTCATTTGGAGGTTTGGGGTGTGGTGCCATCATTATGCTGATGAAACCTAGCTCTACCTCTCATTTTCATCCAACCCATGTCCGGCAGTTTTGATGCTTACCCATTGCTTGGCTTCCATGGTGGATTGGATGAGGGTAAGTTGACTGAAGCTGAATCCTGACAAGACTGAGGTGATGATGGTTGGCCGTTCTTGTGCACTGGAGGGAACTGGAACTTTTCTTATTGATGGGGTTCAGACTCCTCTGGTTGATCGGGTTTTCAGCTTTGGAATGCTTGCTTCTGCATCCTTTGCTGCGCCTGGATTGCCAGGTTGCAGCAGTGGCCAGGAGCGCTTTTCACCAACTCCATCTGGTGAGGAGTTGTGACCTTTTCTTTCAGGCTTGGATCTGGCCACTGTTATCCATGCTTTCATCACCTTGAAGCTAGACTACTGTAATGCGCTCTACGTGGGGATGTGCTTGGTGACAGTTCGGAGGCTGCAGCTGGTTCAGAATTCAGCAGTTCTCCTCCTTACAGGAATGCATTGCTGTGAGCACATAACACCAGTGATCCGTTCGCTTCCGATAGTCTTCTGAGCCAAATTATTCCCATTGAAGGCAGATGTTATCCGCAGATGTTATCGCCCTTCCCCCCCCTTGTGATAATCTGGGGAAGGGGGGGTTGTCAGTCTCTGCTCTGGAGCCCAGCAATCAGTGGGTTCAGGAAGATATGAGCAGTAGCTGGACAGGGACAACGCCGCCTCCGCAATTAATAAGGGGGTGTGGCTGGGGACTCCCAGTTTCCAGGCCACCCCAACAAGAACAGGGGGTGGCTGACGGCCATGCCGGTGGCACATGCCGAAGGGCATGGCCAAAGGGGCATGCCCTTTGACTGGGCCCTTCGGTGGGATACGAGGGCTGAGGCCAGGACAGAAGATTAATATTATTACTATCTGGTGGCAGAGGGAGCTGGCTAGCAGAGGAATGTTCCCCCCTGGTGAGAGAAGGTGGGTTTCCTCTGGTGGTACTAAGGGAGGTATGGATAAAACATCAGGAGATAATAAGAGGTGGGGAGGATACTGAGATGGTGGGGTTGGGAAAATGTTTTTTGCTGGATGTTATATTTCTTGTATTATGAATTGAAGGTCTTTCGTTTGAAGTACTTTTGTTTAAGGGGGGTTGTAATATTCTGTTTGCTGCTGTATTTATATTGTATTTTTTTAATAAGGGGATGTTAAAATCCTGGTATATGGTAGTGATTCCTCCCCCTCCTGGTGAGAGTAGGAGGGGGGTGGGGTGGAGGGCCTCCCTTTTCCCTCCTGGTGGCAGTAGAAGGGGTGGAGAAGGTATGGTAATGATGGTGAATGGATACCAGAATTAGGGGGAGTGAGGAATGGATGTTAATTTGTGATACAAGATGTGTAATAATGAACTGGATTGATTTAATAGATGTTGAATTGTTAGAAATGAAAGGGTTTGTTGTATTATTATGAAGTGTATTGGTCTGGTGACAGACCTTTTTGCTATGATATATTGTGGTTATCATGGATTTGTTGCATTGTTAGCCGCCTCGAGACACCAATTAGGTGGGAGAGTGCGGGATATAAATTAAATTTGAAGTGAAATGATAATTCAAGCTGCTGGTGATGGCTTTTAAAGCCCTAAACAGCCTAGGGATCACCTGGCTCCCTGTGTCCTGCCATGGCCTCTACAATTGGCTGGGGGCGCCTTCCTAGAGACTCTGGTTTTTCACCAGGTCTCAATTATGAGGAGGGCATTCTCAGCCGTTGCATCTTTGCTATGGAACTCCCTCCCCCAGGAGGTCCACCTGTGTTCAAGCCTGGTGGCCTTCCATTGGCAATGTAAGACCATTTTGTTCCGTTGGGCTTTTGCCAGTGGGAACTGAAGGGGGGAGGGTTGGTTTAAGGGGGAGGATGGGTTGCAGGATAGGGATTAGGTGAGAGGTTGTTGGAGGGTGGGCGTGGGTTGGGTCTTTGGGGCGGGTGGATTGTATTTAAATGTTTTTATGTTGTATTTTATAATTTTTGTAAGCTGCCCTGAGCCTCCCACATTACACCCAATCATTGCCCCAATTTTAATGAATTTATTATAATAACTTAGTATATGTGAAAATCAGCACAACAGAGTTTCAGTGTGGTTAGAAACAAGTGCCTTTTATGCAGCTGAAAAACATATTTAACTTTATGCAACATCACGTGGTTCACTGAGCACATTCACACTTTTCATATGGGTCCTTTGTAGAGCTATGGAGTAAAGGGTACCAGTGAATTCTCTCATGCTTTGCTTTAAAAAGGTTTCACTGATTGATGGCAACTGACAACCAGATACCGAGAGGAAGTTTAAATTGATTTCACCATAAAAGTACGCCTCAAGATCTATGTGCTCAAGTGAAGCGAGCAAGTTACGTTCCCAAATGCTTGCTACAAATCATAAATAATATATGTTTATTAATCTTGCATAGCATTAAACAAACCCGTGTTATGGTTTGAATCAAGCTATCTTTCTTGGTACTTTAAAAAGAACAAGGTGACTTCTGCCAACAGTGTGCATTACCTGCTGTTAATGACTGGACATAACATCTTTCAGATTTTATACCTGGTACCTACTCTGCATATTCTCTTGGTTACTTAAGGAAACCTAAAAGCATGTCTTTGTGCTTAAATCAATTTTTATGTGAGATACTGTAACACTTCCATTGAAAATTACTTTCAGGTTATAGTCAAAGCACTGCTGTGCTTGCAGATTGCTTTACCTTTGACATTCTCCCTGTCTAGCCCAGTAATGTAACATTTCATTCTAACAACATTAGTGCAAAGGGAATTTATGGAATGGGAAATTTGAATAGCGTTTATATGAAGCATATTCAGCTTCTGCATTGTAAACATCAACACAATATGCTTTCCTTTATAATGTACTTCCTATTAAAGACTACAACCTCATCCTGTTAGAAGTTTATTATTGGTCTTATTTCCTGTGGAAGGAAGATTTATGTAAAAACTGTTACACTTTATGTAAATAATATGTTGGTGTGTCCTAATAGCCATTGATCCCACTAATTTCAACCAAATTTAACGGAGGGGCACAAGGCCGAAAGGTAAGTACCACCTTCATCCCTTCTCCCTTGCTGCCCCGCATGCCAACCCCCCTACCTCAACCAACTTCATCCCTTCTCCCTTGCTGCCCTGCATGCCTGGAACTCCCTCACTGCCCCGCACGCCTGGAATTCCCTCCCTGCCCTCGTACGCCTTGCCCCCACCCTCCACACCTTCAAGTCCCTCCTCAAAACCCACCTCTTCTGCTCCGCCCTTCCTAACTCCTGCTAACCATCCTCACCCAGGATTATCCCCCCACCTGTTATCTGTATACTCCCAACTTACTGCAACCAAGCCAAGAATGTGTACCTGAGTTCCCGCATCCTCATGAATGTTGCATCCCTTGTCTCTCCCTCTGTTCCTCCTTCCCTGTCTCCCCTCCCCCTGTCTTTAGATTGTAAGCTCTCGGGCAGGGACCGTGTCTATCTTATTCTTTGTAAAGTGCCAGGTATATCGCTGGTGCTATATAAATGCTAATGCTAATGCTAATAATTAATAATAATAATAATAATAATAATAATAATAATAATATAAGTAAGAGTCCAAATATTCATGCCAATATCTGCACCTAGAAGGAAGATATCACCCCTTGTGTAGCCAAAGAAAATCGCTGGTTTCCATTGAACATCCCCATAATAATTTTGGATCCTACATGTCAGTTTCAGCTGTTTGGCAAAGAGGCCAAAGATTGTTCAACAGTAGGCAAACGTCCAAAAAAGATTTGGCTCCTTTTCATGGAGCTATTTGTTCTTATTTTTCGTACTGAGAAAATGAGCAAATCTCCTATGCTCCCTGACACACATTTTACCCTGAAACTTCTCTTGTTTTGTTTTATTTTATGGGCCAAGGAAAAAGTATTGAGGTGCACTTGAAGCAAATCTGTCAAGCTCTCTCTGAGTTTTAGAGTAATGAAATTTTAGCATGTCTGATTTTTTGCAAAATGAGTTTCACATTTTTTTGGGGGGGTTGGCATCCATAATGCTAAAAAGCTTGTTTTTATGACTGCAAGCTTCTTGCTACACACTTTCTCGATAAGAACTCATAACTCAAAACCTCATGCAGCGACTAGACAAAATCTGAGGTTGGGGGTGGGGTCATTCCATAGGTATGCAGTATTTCTGAATTTAAATTTTGAAATACTTTTAAAAATATACAGCTTTTTAAAAGTATACATTGTTTATCTCTGTTGATTTGACAGATGACCTGTTTACACTCTAACTGGTGTAGTGATATTGCATCTAAGGAAGCAGAGTGCTCCTCTGAAAGGACACTGGTTGTCTCCATGCATAACACTTGTTACCATTTCTTCCCACCTTTCTGGCTAACAGAGGCTGTTTTTAAATGGACTGCCAGTGGTGGGGAGGGGCGATCGGTATGTGGATGGTGGACCAATGCTTCAGGGGCTGTGCATGGGGAGAGGACAGGAGGGAGGTGCAGACAGATGGAAACTCACCTCCACCCACCTTCACCCATCTACCCACATGGAGCAACCCAGTTTTTCACCCGTTGCTCCATGCGTAGGGGATGGGTAGGGATGCGTGGGTCACAGGAGTGCACATCCACGCACCTCCAAATTCAAATGGGATACTCCTCTGCATGTCCACTGGGTGGGAGCATCTCGTTTAATAGCTAAAAACATGAAACCTAATTGACATCTAGTAGTTACTATCATGCCACTGGGTGTGGGACTTTAGGCTACAGTGCAGGATTGAAGGGCCTGTCACTTTCAGCAAGAGGCTAATCAGGTTTCTTATCAATTTCAGTGGGGCTTATTGGCTATTTATCCCTCTTTTTCTTTCTAACTGATGGGCTCCCAACAGGACAGAAGCATAAACAAAATTTGGCCAAACTGGTCTGCCTTGGGATATCATGAGTACTACCACAGATCACATTTACTCCGTAGGGATCATAATATGTAATGTGGGCCATCCACTGAATTAGAAGGCAGGAGGACTGGGCTTTCTATTTTCTTTTTCTTTTTTCCCCTGTTCGCTTGTCTGATATTTAACATGCTGTTCCCTGAAGGGTCATGGTGATTTATATTATTATTATTACTATTTATTTATTATTATTATTGCACCAGCGATGTACCTGGCACTTTACAGAGAATAAGATAGACATATATAAGATAGACACTTTTATATAACATATAAAAATACTGTATAAAATATATGAGACTAAAACCCATACAAATATAGGAAGCAATCCAAGGTATGCACACACAACAGGCACACACTGAGTGTGCACCAAGTGCAGGATGTGTGCGCACAAAGTACATGGTACATATTCTGCATTTGATGTGCACACAATCCACGCTTGGTGCACGTGCATGCCTTGGATTGGGCCCAAAATCTTTATAAAATTCCCATTAAAAACTGATACTGTGTTACTTGGATGAAATAACCTCATTTCGCTGAGTCTCAGGTTTCCTTTTTTTTGCTTTGTGAGAAGGGAACTCCCATTTGTAAAGTGGTTGGATATCTATGGATGGAACACATTATGAAACCACTAAGCATCATTATTAAGTCCGAAGACACATATCAAACTAATAGTTCCGATGTGAAGCGTGAACTTCAATTGTTCTTCTCAACAGAGTGAGAAGATCTTAATGCTAGATCTTAATAAGAGAAACAAAGTAGTTAGGCTGGAGAGAGTGGCCTCAAATGTATGAGATGGAGACAAAGAATTTGAAATTAGATCATTATTGGACCAACCTTTGCTAATGCAGGGTAGGTTTAACTGCTGATGACCTTTTCCCATAGCAAACCCCTTCTAACTGATATTGGTTATATATAACTGAGCCTGTACTACTTAAACTGTACTTCTGACTTTCAGAAGCTAGAGGAAAAAGCCCTGTGTAGCCCAAAAGCTTGCATATAGTTCTGAAGCTAACAGAGAATTTTGTATTCATGGGCATTATTTATAGACCTATGAATAACTAAATATCTAAGGGCATTTTCACACAAGAAGACACACTCCACACACTACCCACCCACCACCCATCCACTTTACATGTTGCAGGGCTGCAGTGTTGCCCTATGGGTGCCCTGTAACATGTATAGTGGGTGGGTGGGAAGTGTGTAGAGAGTGTCGTCTTGTGTGAAAATGCCCTAAATATCTGCAATCAAAATTGATATTTGCATTTCTGCTTGTTTGGTTGTGTCAGTAATTTCAGCATTTTGGTCCCTTTGTTTTGGCTATTGTGCATGCCTTCTAGCACTGAAATGGAAATACAAACATGACTGAAATAACCACAGTAATAAAATAACTAAACTGAAATATCCAAAGTGACTATCTGGCAAAGTAAGAAACCAAATATTTTTGTTGTCAGATCCAAATTGAAATAGGGAATTTAATGGATACAGTGTTTGCCATAGGTATTCATTTCAGCTCTAGGGATGTGCGAATAGAACGCGATTTGGATGTTCAGCCGTTCGGTTGTTTGGTTCGAAAACCAAGTTCGGGTTGGTTGTTTGGTTCAGCGGAGTTCAGTTCAGCTGAACATTCAAAAATAGCACTATCGGTATCGATACCAAATTTGAAGATTTTTTAAAATATCAGTATCATTCGGCCCTGAGACCACCCCTGGTCTCCACCCTTGGTGCCAGGAAGTCTGTTCCTCAGCTGCCTCCCCCTTCCAGTCACATTTTTCCCACCCCGAACTCATCTGAATTCACCTGAACATGACCGAACTGTTCGGTCATTTCCGAGTTTGGATCAGACGTTCGGTTCGGACATCTGAACAGACCAAGTTCGGTCCGAACTCTGAACATCCGAACTGCGTTCACACATCCCTATTCAGCTCTGCTTGCATAAATGCCACTCTACAGATAGAAGGGGAGATGGTAAGGAGAGCAGGAGAGGACTGGGTGTGGGCTGGTGTCAGCGGCAGCTGGGGATTGGGGTCCACAAGAGTTGAGTTGGATCAGGTCTAGGAAGTTTGTACAGGATTGGGTCCAAGTAAGTAGCACAGGATCAGAGTTTCTAGGAATTCAGGGTATCAAGGCTGGGAACTGACACACAGACTGGGAGAAAAGGCTGGGGTACTGGAATGGCATGAAGATGACACGGGGAGGAAGGACCAGTTGCAGGACAAGGGGCAGAAGGACCAGTACTAACAGAATCAGGTAAGTCCATAACAAAAGGCAAGTCCAAAACAGGCAAGTCCAAAACAGGACAGGCAAGTCCAAAACAAAACAGAAACAGAGGTATCTGGCCCAAAATAGGGACTAAAGCAGAGCCAGTCTAAATATATAAGAGTAATAGAACCAGAGGGAAAGAGCAAGTCCAGCAGTCAACAGAAACACAATAAGGTGCAAGAAACAGGAACACAAAAACAGATGATCTGCCCAGCCTCCTGTGTCTGAAGGCCTACCTTTTATATTGCAGGCAGCCAACCAGGAAAACGGAGACGTGGAGCAAGTCTGAGGAGGGGTGTTGTCTGATCAGCACTGGGGAAAACCTTTAACTCCAACCTTGGGACTTGCCCAGAGTGAGCTGGCACTGCTGTGTAGTAGGCCACCACCTCCAAGGCCACAAAGGTACTTATTCAAGCTCCGTTCCATATAGCTGGAGACAGCTGAGCAGAGCTCTGAGATATGAGTGTGCCTGTTAGTTTACAAGGCTCCACTCTGCTGGGTGTGACGTTCATGAGGGCCATTACTACAGGTGAAGGCCCATCCACCCACCCTTTTGCATTAGTCACTGGGTGTTCACACACGTGACAGTACCACTGTCATTCAGCCCTGGGGTGGAGAGGGATACCCTCCTGTCAGAATGGCTCTGGCAGTGGGAACATACATCCCTGTGGCCGGACAAAAAAAGGAAGGGGGGGGCTGGGAGTGACGTGTGGCTTCTCAGCCACATCGAGCACTGCAGCTGGTGCCCACCCCCACCCCCCATGACAGGCAGCCATGACTGTGGTCCTGGTGCACAAGTCAATTAAGTTTTGTCTAGGACATTACTTATCAGCTAACTTGTGTCTTGGAGACTTGAGTAAGTGGAGTGGCCTAATGGGCTTAAGCAATTCTTTGGCTTTGTACTTCCAGGACAGGAAGGGATTGGCATGTTTCCCAAGTCTGGAAAGCCTGGAATGGATTACCACATCCTCACTTTCTTTCCACTTTGCAAACTTGGGGCAGGAGGAGTTTTGAGGACAATCCCATGGCCAACAGATTCTGAACATACTCTCTCTCACAAGCACTTTTGCGCATGCACTCGCACATAGGAACTGCACGACACAATGTGTGCTGTCAAAAGAAACCCATGCAGTTTCCGCGGGGTGTGTTCGCAAGTGCACGTGGAATCTACAGACTAAGTGATGGTCCACTGAGCTAAGGGAAGTTTTACCTTCATGTGAGGCTCTAGACTGAGGATTATTTCATGGCAAGACAAAGGAGGCATTGCCTTGTTTTGCATTTTACCACGTGTTTGACTGACTACTTTTTTGTTATTGCCTTCTGTTAATTGGTCTAACAATAGGGGTTGCTGTGGCTCACTTTGTCACACTTTGAACCAGACCTCACCTGCATGTTTGTGTAGGTACAACCAGATGTTGGCCCAGGATTGCCCTCAGTTGTGTCAGCAGCAAGTCTGGACTATCACCCCCAGATGGTGTCCAGGTCACAGCTTGGCTTAGGTCCAGCCGATCAGGCCACAGCGGGCTATCATGTCTGCTGAGGCCTGGCAAATAGGACCCAGATTAGGTCAGTCATGGTGGGGCTGGGGCCATGTGGTTGTACGCTTGTGAGTCTCCCCTGAGCTGTGGTCATGTTTGTTGTGCAGCCCGCCCCAGTCCAGACTGTGTCCACTGAGGCTTCCTGACCTGTCCCAGGCCAGGCTCCTGCCGCATAGACCTCATGTCTGTTTCCACGCTTCGTCTCACTGGTGGATGTGCATGCAATGAAACTGTAATGAAAAGTGATCATTAATCTCAAATTTTTTTTCTCAATAGCTGCCTGTTGCACCATATTTATTTGCAATAGATGGCAACACAGAGGGAGGAAACTAGTAAGTTTGGTGTGTGCGTCCATGAGACTACAGCTATTCTACAGAGGCATAAATATGAGGTTGTGTGAGAAGAGGACAAATAAGCTCTAAGAGCCCTTTTAACCAGTAAGCACGATCTGGCTGCTTTGCAGCAGTCCACATTAGAAGAAGAAAATAGCCTGGTGTTTAGTGGCAAAACTGTTGCGTAAATTTGTTGTTATTTTCAAAAGACGGCTTTGTAATATTTTTGATACAGTCTTTTATGGAGTTTAATCATTAGAAGTATCTCATGATAACCATTTCATGGAAAATCTTGATCGCTATTCATGTATGATTTTTATTTTAATGAAAGAAAAAGCATCTGTCTACAAAACAACAACAAAAAATCCAATTTCATCAAGATGGACATCATGTTGAGAGTTCCTATGGGTAATTTTGGTTAAAACAAGCAAAATGTTTTTAAAAGAATCCAGACAAAGTTGGAAATGCACAGTTAGGAAATGTATGCTACAAGGCTCCATGCAAATTTGACTCCGCCATGTAGTGACACCATGAGGGGAGGATTTTTTATTTTTATTTGTTTTTAAAGATGAAACCAAAGCAAACAAAACTGTGGGCCCAATGATGTGTGTGGCATACACGATGCATGTAGACCATGCTTGTGCATTGGTTGTATATATGTTAGATCACACCCTGTGTCTGAAATCTTTAAGATCACTCTAATTTTAGGCCCTTTCCACACAGGCACGCCCCCCTCCACACACATGTGAGGGTGGGTAGGCAGTATCCATGTGAATGCTGCGATGGGTGCGGGGAGGATGGGTGGGTGCCTGTGGGAGCACCGTGGGTGGTGGGTGGGGGTTCGTGCATGCTCCCATGCTCCACTCATCTCCACCCACCTCCACCCATCACCCAGGCACAGAGCAACTGGCACCAATGCCGGTTTCTCTGCATGTGGAGATGGGTGGAGATGGGTGTGTGCCCATGGGAACTGCCGACGGCCACACACCTATCCCCCCTACCCACCGCAGAATGTGTGAAAAGGGCCTTAATCGGAGACTAGGCACATCTCTGTGCATTCATTATAAATATAAAAAAATAATCAGTTCATTTGCTGGTGCTGGATTTAAAGTATTGATGCAAATAAAAACATTAATTGTAAAACAAAACAAAACAAAAACCTAAATTAACTTTATTTTTAATTTTTTTTTAATACTTTTATTTTTTAAAAACCACACCCATTTGCAACCAAAACAAAATATATGAATTGTTATTAAAATCTGCATTGTGATTCTACTGTTTTTCCTATACTTAATTGATTAATTGGTTGCCCCCATCAATAACATTACAGTTAGTCAAGTAAACATTGACTAATGTTTCAGTGGGCAGCCCTATACAGCTATTTTTTGACATCCCTTTTGGGCAGAGATCTGATTCTTTGCTATTAAACTCCTCAGTCTTTAAAAGTATATGCCCACCACTTAAGACAAAATTCCAAAGGGCAGATTATTCCGTAATTATCTACTATGGGATCCTTTGCACGTTCCTTAACAACATCTCTGTGGGAGAGAGGCTGCTGAGCTTGATAGCTCCAACAATATGATTCAGTTTAGCAATTCCTTGTATTTTTGGAATGAGCCTTTCCTTTAAGCATTGATATATGTGACTTTAAAAGGCCATTACTTAACTCGGAATGCAAACATGCAAGGGTACTTGAACTGGCAATGCACTGATTCCATCCCAAAGCACTAAGCCTTAGCAGAGGCTTTTAAAATAATTAATAGTCTGAGTAAGTTCATTATCATTTAAAATCTATTTTAGCTACACATTTTAATATTCTGTTTTTGTTGCAGAGCTATTTAGATACTGCCATTCATTGATAATAAGTCATTTATTCCTCATTAACTGTTAGGATGGATGTAGATATTCATTACTGTGAGACAACAGACTCATTTAACTGCATACAGTACTTGATTATACACTACGAACACTGACTGGAATGCAAATTTGATTCCACATAAGTCTCATTTTGGTTTCGGTCCTCACTTGTGGATAAAATATCTTACCATAATCTGATATGCCAGCTTTAAAAATAAAGAGTATATCACTTGTAGTATAACAAACAACATTACAAAGAACTGTTGATAGTCTGTAGGCTCAGCTGAACTGTGAAACACAGAATAATGGTCTTCGCACATGCGACTCACTTGAGCTGTTAAAATGCATCTATGAAGTCATGTCATTCTGAGTGATATTTATGCCCAAATCAGACTAACCTTAAACTGGAAGAGTTTCAGCTTTTAAAAGCATAACCCTTACAAATCATCATCAACGCTGGCCGCGGTTCCAAGCTTTCCTTTACAATGAAATAGAGATTTGTGCTGCTTCTTTACTGCCAACCCTGGAATGTCAGTTTAATAGACTGAAACGGTACATTCTGCACTGTTTTCTGGAGGACTTTGCAGATGTGAACCAAGTTTGTCTGATTTTTACCTCTTTATTCTGTCTTTCACTTGATTCTTTCTACAATGGGGCCCTGTAAAGGGGCAGGCTGTGACCTTTTATGAACCTCTGTTCATTGCCCTAGCCACTGGGGCTATAAGAGCAGTGAGCCCAGACATTCAGATGATCTGTGTCTGCCCATGGTGCCAGAAGGACCTGGAGTTGGGCAGTTGGCATCTTAGAGACTGCAAAAGGACATAGGGAAAGAGGCAGTCTTTCAGATCCCTGAGGCCCAAGCTGTTTAGAGCTTTATAGGTTAAAACCAGAACTTTGTGGCTGGAAAACTAATAGCAGTCAGTGGAGACACCAGAGCACTGGTGTAATGTTCTCCCAGAGATCCGTCCCTGACAGAAGGCAGGCTGCCTCATTCTGCACTAACTGCAGCCTTCAAATAGTATTCAAGGACAGCTCCACGTAGAGCACATTGCAGTAGACTAACCTTGAGGTGACGAAGGCATGCATGCATGCCAAATCTGAATCATATAGAAAAGTTCTCAGCCTTTTCAGTTGATGAGGTCGCTAAAGAGTGCTCCTGGCCACTGCTGCAACTTGACAAACCAAACAGAAAAGTTCCCATCTCACCTGAACTGTGCGTGGCTCGGGGAGAAGCAGGGAACAGCCACCCAGCTGGTGAGATGAGTCAGCCTAGGGCCTGGGGAGCCCCATGTACTGGGATTGGCATCCTCGGGCTTCTCATGGTGATGGTCCTGCTGCATTCCAGGGCTGGAGTCCTGGGCGGCTCCTCTGGACACTCCAGGATGCTACAATAATACTCACATTTTCAGGTGCCAGGTTCCCAATGGGAAGAGGGTGCCCAAAAATGCAGATATTAGCCGTGGGTAGCTAAAGTGTTCCCCAAAGAATCTCTAGTAAAATAGGATAATTAGATTTTCAATAGTTCACAATAAAAAAAGAAGAAGAATTTTAAAAATCTACCCTTATAGACTGATACCTTGCTGTGGTGGTGGAAGTTCCTTGCCGCCTTAAGATGTTCATTGGAATGTTAAAGGCAAATTCAGTTCAACCAAATTGAATCAATTTGTTCCAGGTTGTTTCTGTTAGAAAAGGGACAAATTATTATTATTATTATTATTATTATTATTATTATTATTATTATTATTATTATTATTTATTTAGCTATTAGCATTCTTAGTATTAGTATTAGTATTCTTAGTATTAGTATTAGTGGTAGTAGTATATAGAAACAGCAGTGTACCTAATACTATACAATCAATAGTTCTAGATAAGCCTCTACCCCAGAGGGCTTACAATCTAAGAGAGACAATGGAGGGGAAGACAAGGGAGAGGTGAACCTCAGAAGAGACAAGGATTAATTCATTAGGTTGAGACGTTGCAAGTGCACGTGCTTCACTTAGTTTTTCTTTTAGTTACATGGAAGAGATTCTGAGGGAGGGAGGGAAAGGACGCAATTTCACTCATGATAAGCTGGGGAAAGCCTGCTAGAAGAGGTAGGTTTTCAGGAGGGATTTGAAAGTTGGGAGAGAGGGAAAATAGAGATAATGTATCCAGGGAGGGAGTTCCATTCCAGGCATGGAGGTGGGGGCAGCAAGAAGGCATGCATCCTGGCACATGTCAGACTCCAACAGGGTGCAGGACCTATTAGATCGGTCTGACCCCGGAGACTTATGGACCCAGATCGGTTCCCGAAATTGGAATGCTCTGGGGGAGTTTCCCCTGGAACTTGACATTCAGTCTGTCAATGATCTCGTAGTCTTCTGGAACACCTTGTTGGCTGAGACCATTTACAGAGTGGTTCCCAGGCATCTGCTGCCCTCCCGAGTCTCCCACAGGTCTCCTTGGTTTATTGAGGTCCTGGAGTGTTTGAAGAGCAGGCGAGCAGGTGGTTAGAGCGATGGTGGCACCGGACTCGTGACCAGTATGATCGCAGCATAAGAGCAGTTTAAAGGTCTATGCTGTGGCGGTGCAGGCAGCAAAGAAGCAGTTTCAGTTGTTTCTGGCCGGGATAACTCACAGGGTGGTCTTGGGGGAGTGTACATCTTCTCCTCAAGACCTCACATGTGGAATCCTGTAGGGTGCCATTCTGTCTCCCCTCTTGTTTAACATCTATATGCAGCCATTAGGGGAGATCGTGAGAGGGTTTCAGGGCATGCAGTTTCATCAGTATGATGATGACACTCAGCTCTACCTCTCTTTTTCCATCCACCCAGGTCACGCAGTCTCCCTATTTTCCTAGTGCCTGTCAGCTGTGGGAGCTTGGATGAGGCTGAGCCATCTGAAATTGAATCCTGACAAGACAGAGGTGATGTTGGTGGGTGAGGGCTTGGGGGACCTGGGGGTGGTTGAATCTCTTCTTGTTGGGGGGGGGGATTCGCCCTCCCATGGTCTCTCAAGTGCGAGTGTGGGTGTGCTCCTTGATTCATGGCTCAGCCTGGAATCTCAGGTTGTGGCTGGGCAGGGAGTGCATTTCGGCAGTTACATCTTGTCCGGTGGCTTTGGGTGTATCTCTCAGACTCCGACCTCGCCACTGTCATCCATGCCTTCATCAACTCGAGGCTGGATTACTGCAACATGCTCTACATGGGGCTTCCTGAGAAGCTGGTCCAGAGGCTGCAGCTGGTGCAGAATTCCATGACCCATCTCCTTACAGGGGCTGGTCGCAAGGAGCACATGACACCTGTGCTCCGGGCTCTGCACTGGCTGCCTAAAAAGCACTGGGGTAGGTTCAAGGTGCTGGTTCTAACCTTTAAAGCCCTTCACGGTCTGGGCCCTACTTATCTGCGGGACCGCCTCACTCCCCATGTGAGGGGAAGGGTGGCACTCCCCATGCGACCTTTGAGATCGTCTGTGGGAGCATTTTTTGAGGTTCCCCGGGCAAGACGTGTGGCCACCGATGTTAGATCTTTTTCGGTGCCCACCCCTGTGCTGTGGAATTTTCTCCAGGAGGAGGCTCGGTTGGCTCCCACTCTCCTGCTATTTCAGCATTTATGTAAAACCTGGTTGTTCCGCCAGGCCTTTGACGAGGGGTAGGGCTAGGGTGGGGGGGGGGCGGGGGAGGTCTCTTTTCCCTGCATTTTGTAAATTTTAAACTGTTTTAAATTGTTTTATTGTTTATATTGTTGGTTGCCGCCCCGGGCTGCCCTCTGGGCAGGAGGGGCGGGATAAAAAGTTTATATAAATAAATAAATAAATAAATATATATATATATATATATAACTTTAAAAATTTCTATATTTATCTTTAAAAATCCTTTCCGTTTTAGAGAGACTTTAGGCTATTACAACTGTAACCATACTCCAAAAAGCATGGAAATTGTAAGTTAAGGCACCAACCTTAACCTGTACACCATGAGTGCAATCCAAAGGCCTACGTACACCCCCTCCCCCCCCGCATGCTGCAGGACCAGAACGCATGCACTCAAGTGTGCATGCATGCTGTGTACACAGGGCAGCTCTGTGGGGCAAAGGCACAACTCAGGTCAATGTGACCCCCCCCAAGTCCTTGAACCCAATGACCTGGGGGGATGGAGAAAGAGCCGGGTGATTAAGCATCAGCAGGCTGGTCCCACAGTGGTTTCTCTCATGAATGACAGGGTCCAAAATCCAGCTCTGTGATCCATGAGAGAAATTGCCACGGGATTTGCCTGATGACGTTTAATCACCCCACGCCCACATTTGGAGTTACATGAGAGTTTCCCCGCCAGGAGTCTTCCTTCCCCACTCCAGTTATGTGGAGAAGTGTGCTACCATTTGTCTAGTTTCTGTTCAAAGTTAGTTATGGTGCTGGATTTCACCACTATCACCTCTGGCAACGAGTTCCACAACTGTATTGTCTGCTGTTTGAAAAATTACTTCCTTTTGTTTGTGTTAAATCTGCTGTCATTTAACTTCAGAGAGTGTCCCCTGGATCTCGTATTGTGAGAAAGGGCAAACAACAGTTCCCTGTTTACCTTTTCCACACTGCTCATGATTTTTTAAACTTCTGATCTATCCCCCTTAATTGCCGCTTCTTCAAGTTAAACACTTCTAACCTGTTGAGCCTCTCCTCAAATGGAAGTTGATCCATTCCTTCTATCATCCTTGTGGCCTTTATCTGAACTTTTTCCAATTCTAGCTTTTCCATACCTTTCCTGAGATGGAGCAACTAGAACTGCACACAATGGGTATTTTCAGACGTTACGCGGTCCCGATTCACCACAGTGGATCCCCGGTGGGGGTGAATCGAACAACCACCCCCCGTGGTCAAAAAAAGCCCCAAACGAATGTGACGGAACCGGGGAATCGGGCCGGCAGATCACAGTCTGGGGCAGTGCAACAGACTTGACGCTGATTCCTGGCTGTGGTCAAAACACCCACAAGGCACCGGGCAAGGGCAGGACACAGACATGGTCGCCTGAGGGCAAATGAAGCCAGAAGGCACAAAAGGGAACACCAACACAAGGGAAACGGGAAGGGAGGGGGAAGAGGGAGAAGAGCCAGCCAGGTACCACACACAACAGGCACACAGACAATGGGGGCACAGTGGAACACACAGCACAAACACACACCCGGGCACACACACACACACAGAAGGGAAAGGAAGGGAAGGCGGGACACAGGCGCCCGGACAGCACACAAGGCACACCGGGCCTGGGAGGGTGGAAAAGGGGGGGGAACGGCACAGGGGCAGGGCAGGACACAGGCAACGGCAACCACAACCCCCACAGTGAACCAGTCTGCATGGACACCCCCACAGCAACACAGGCAGTCCAGGAATGGGGGGCCCCAGGAGCTTGGGCCCAAGGCACAGCAGGAGCCCACACAGAACAGTGAGAGGGTCGGGAACAGTCCAAGAGGCACAGTCAGACACCACACTCTGGTGAGGGGGTGATGGAGGGCAGGCAGGAGAGCAGGTGCAGTGCAGCAGGTCCAAAGACGCAGACCCTCCCCCTGGAGGAAGCCGGGAGGGGAAGTCTGGGGGCCCCTGAACCCTGAGGTCACACAGGCACCCAAGGGGGGGCTGGGGCCAGAGGAGGGAGCGCTGGTGGGTGAGGACAGTCAGCTGGACCCAGGCGCATTCGTGAGGCCATGCAGAGAGCCGGATCCAGGCACCAGGGAAGGCAACCACAGAGGGGAAGACAGGTTGCAGAGGCAGACAGGGGGGGCCTAGTGGGGACTTGGGTCTACAGGCAGGGGCAGCAGCACCCCAGGAAGCAGGCAGCACAGCAGCACGGCAGACACAGCAGGAAGGGAGCTGCAAGCAGAAACCGGTCCCCGGCCGGTGGTGGGAGCCCACATGGGGGTAGGCAACTGGGGACTGAGCGGCACACTGGGACTCACAGTCAGCTGCTGGGGGCCACAACGGGCACAGGGGCAGGGTGCCCTGCCCAGTGCACCGGGTGCGGCCAATGGATCATGCCCTGGAGGTACCCCAACTAGGACATGTGGTGGGCGATCAGGTAGTAGGCCTTGAAGGGATCCTGCATGGACAGCCCCAACTGCACATCCAAACAGGACCACATGCCCGACAGCACCGACAGCTCCACTGCAGTAGGCTGAGACATGCAGCAGTCAGCATCAGGGGGCCACAGAAGCTGACCCAGCTCCAACAGCCGGTGATACACCACCCACGAGAGCGCTGGTACCCATGGGTCCCGTGAACACAGCCAAAGTAGGACACAGCCAAGGCAGGGCCCCCTTCTGTAAGGCAGACCATGTAGACAGCCAGGCTGCACACAGACAGCGCAGACACGGTCTCAGCCGCTGACCAAGCCACATGACAGCACCTCATCTCCAGGATGTGCCCATTGGGAAAGGGAACCAGACCCAGCATCTCTGCATGCAGCCGGCATTCCTGAGCACTCACCTCATAGTCAAAGTAGCGAAGCTCAGAGCTCAGGCTTGCATAAGCACCTGACTGGCTGTCCGGGCAGCCCAGGAGCAGCTGGACGGCTGGGGTATGCCACAGGTCACACAGGGCCAGGGTCTCATGGAAGGTCCAGCTATGGGGGGCCAGGAAGCAGGAGCCCGGTGAAAGCACAACCAGCCATGCTCCAGCCAGACAGGGAGAATAACACCATGGACAGGGGGGCACACATTCCGTGCAGGGCTGGGGGGGTCCTGAGGGGTCCCAAGGATGAGATAGGCAGCCATGGGCTGCAACAATGTAGAGCAACAGAGTGAGGCATGGGGTGCAGACCTGGCACAGCTGCAGGAAACAAGCACCAAGACAGGACTGCTAATCAGGCCGGGAAGGACACGGAGTTGCAAACAGGGAGGGGGATGATGGCAGAAGGCATGCAGCTGCAATAGTAATGCACAGCTGCATGACCCCGTCCATGTGCCAGGCCCCATGCACGGACAGCAGGTGCAACCAACAGCATGGTCAGGGACACCCGCTCCGCACTGGAAGGCCCTGGAAGTTGGGGGTGGGGCACCGGCTGACCCAGCCCAGTACCGGGCAAGCATATCCCAACCCCAACCCCTGGGGATGCCAACACCATGAAGTGGGACAGGGTGGCCGCCTACTGGATTCACCTCGTGCTTGCAGCCAAGTGGTATATCACCTACACCAATCAGCTGCGCATCCTTAACACAGAGGTGAACCTTGTCGCCCACCTGCAGGTTTCCGAGGCCTGGAGTGCTTCACAGTTCTGCAGGGCCCAACATGGCCTCAGGCGAGCCCTGACCTGGCTCAGAGGGCATCTGGGGCTGACCAGCAGGCCGCGAGCCGGGACCGGAGATGGGCAGTGGCGATCTGAGAAGTGACCGGGCACCTCAGATGAGGGAGGGAGGCCTCATGCCAGGCTGCCCTGCTCGCTATGCCCATTGACTGGCAGCTATGGGTCACAGAGTGGGCACAGGGGTGGTGGGCCATGGCGCTGGCCCGGTGGGATGAGGCAGCCTGGAGGGCCCAATTTAGGATGGACAAGCTCACCCTGCTGTGGCTTGCAGAGCTCCTCATGCCCTGACTGGAGCACCAGCACATCCCCATGCAGACCCCCATCCCAATGGTCCAGTGGGTGGCCATTGGGGTCTTGGTCCTGGCAACTCCCGACTCCTGCCAGTCCATCTCCCAGTGCTTCGGGGTCAGCCTGAGTACAGTTGCCTGTAACCTCTGGGATGTCTGCGAGGCTGTGGAGGGCATACTCCTGTATAGAACGATCCAGCTGGTAGACCAGGGGGCTGTGATGGCCGGCTTCGTGGCCGGAGGATTCCCCAACTGCATGGGCGCCATGGACAGCACCCACATTGAGATCCTCCACCCCTCCACAGGGGAGGTCACAGAGTATGTCAACAGGCACAGGTATCACTCGCTGCAGCTGTAGGCAGTTGTGGATCACTGGGGGTGGTTCATAGACATCTTCATGGGCAACTCCGGCCACAGTCACTATGCCTGGATCATGACCCTGGCAAGGCATATCATGTGGGAGGCCAAGCTGTGAGGGTGATCACCACTTGTACCACCTCCGTGGTGCCCCCGGGGAATCCCATGCCCATCCCCTACATAGGAACCAACCCCAGCCCCCCCCAGCCCTGTCAGCCAGGAATGGTTGCAGGAGCCAATACTGTGTCAAAAGCATTTATTACACCTCCTATTTACAGGTGCACAGAAACCCTACCCCTCCACCCCCACCGGCCCCCCACCCCCATAATGCCCTCCCTCATACCGCCCTCCCCACACCTTTCTGGGGTCGCCCCCTCGAGTGTCCAGCGGTCGCCACAGAGCTCTGGGAGCTCGCCTCCCCCCGTTGTCCATGTCCCCAGCAGTGTCCTGGGATGCCTCATAGGCCAGCGGGGTGGCTGGCGGTTGGATGGAGGGGGGCCTGGGTCCCAGGAGGCCCCCCTGAGCGACTGCACCCTCTGGAGGGCTGGGGGGACCGGGAGGCGGATGCGCGGCCCCTGCAGGTGTGGAGACAGCTGGGGCAGTTGGTGAGGGGGTGGGGGCACTGAGGGGCCTGGCATGGGGCCCGGGGCAGGCAGGGTGCCCGGCAGGGAAGCTGCCATCATATATGTGCACATGGTGCCCACGTACAGGAGCAGGGAAGTACCGATATTGTGGGACCTATCCATTTTGGCTGAGTGCTCCCGCACCATCCCTGTGATGGCCTGCTACCTGCTTGCTGTGCTCCCAGCACTCCCACCTCCTCTCCAGGCGCACCTCTGCCTGGAGCCTCATGTCCCACTCCTCTGCCCACTCCAGGGATCGCTCTATGGCCGCCTCCATCTGATCCACGGCTGCTATCATCTGCTCCCCCTGTTCTGCCAAGGTGCGGACAATTTCCTCTGCCTGATCCTCCCTCCGGTGGTGGACCCATGCCTGGTACTCCCTCATGCGCTGTGCTGGGGGCATGGGCCCGGGTGACCATAGCTGTTCAGGTTGCCCTGTAGGGTAAATGGAGGTGAGTCACCTGCTGACCCGGGTGCCCGCATCTGGCCCTGGGAGGGGCCCGGGGCTTCGTGGCCCACCGGGGGTGTCGCCCGGCCCCTTCCCTCCCCCCGGCCCCTCTCACTGGCCCCATGTGTCCCGGGGCCCCCTCCCAGCCCACCCAGATGCCCTCCCACCCAGACCGGGTGCCTCACCTGGTTCCTTCACCTGCTGCCTGGGCTCCTTGGCGCCGGCCTCCTTGCCCACCTGGGTCTGGTGCTGGGGTGTCCTGGGCCCTGTGGGCAAATGAGGGGGTGGATGGTGTAGGGGTGTCCGGGTGGGGCCGGGCCCCCTTCCTGCCTTGTCTGGGAGGGCTGGCCCTGGCCCGTGCATCCCCCACCTCCCCCGGGCCCCTGGTCCCTCTCCCCTCCTGGCTGCTCGCTTACCCTCTATGTCCATCTCGGATTACTCTGAGGCTGGCCCCTCTGTGTTGGTGTGCTCCCCCTGGGACCCCTGACTGAGGATGATGAGGGTGCTGGCCTTGGACTCTGCCTGTTCATCCTGGGGGTGGGGGCTTTCCGGTCCGCTGTCCAGGGGGGGGTCTGCAGGTGCTGGAGGTCCCGGGGTGTTCCTCCTGGAGGTCTGGGGCCCTGGAGCATGTGCCTTCCTGGGGGTGGCAAGGGGAGGGGGTACCTTGCCCGTTCCCTGCCCTGGACCACAGTGCTCCCCACGAGCCATGGGGCAACTATTGACCCCTTCCTGTGGATAATGCGGTCCAGGGTATCATAGAAGGGGGTGGTCCGAGCTCCATGTCCGGACCGCTGATTGTTGTCCCTTATGGCCTTGTACCCCTTCTTCAGGTCCTTGGCCTTAAAGCAGCACTGTGCCATGGTCCGGTGGTGCCCCGCTGCCTCCATCTCCCACACTATGTCCTCATAGACATGCTCATCGCACTGGTTGAGGGCTAGCTCCAGCTGGTACACCAAGGTCCCCTGGATCCGAATGTAGTCCCGGGTCTCCTGCAACCCTTGGTGGTAGGGCCTTCTCCCCCATCCCCCCTGTGGCTCCTCCTCCTCCTCCACCACATATTCCTCTGCCTCCTCCTCCACCTGGGCTGGGCCGGTGTCTTCTGTGGGCTCGTCCACCCGGGCCCGTTTCTGTGTCTGTGGGACACAGGGGAGGGAAGATTATGGTTGGGTGTGGTTCCTCCCCCTCCCGGGACCCATCCCTGTTCCCCCCCTCCCTGCTGGGTGCCCAGGCAGGCCCCCTGCCCCCCTTGGTACCCCTGTGCCACCTGTTCCCCGTCCCTTGGTTCCCCATACCCATTTCTGGGGTGCCTCCTCCCCCAGGCCAGCTGATGTCCCCGGGGTGGCCTGTCCCGACTGTGGCTGCAGCTGCTGTCGCTGCTGCTGCTGCTGTTGTCCCTCCACCTCCTCCATCCACAGCACGACCCCCGCCTCCCCCTCCTCCACCACTGACACTGCCTCCTTTCTCACTCTCTCTCCCGCCGCCCGCCTCCGCCTCCCTCCTCGCTCCATCCCTCCTCATTTCCTTGCTGCAGATTTCCCTTTAAATTTCCCTCCAGTGTCTGTGTTGTTGCTGGTTGCCTGGCAGCAACGCTACGTGCTTTGTCTCTGGCTGGGAATCATTTTCTTTGGTTCCGGCCGGTGATTGCCATCCAGACATTACTTTTTGTTGTTTCTCGGTGGGAATCTCTTTGACCACGCTTTCGGAGATGGTCCTCCGGGGAGCTCCGGAAGCGTGGTTGATTTTGACCCCATTTGGATATTGACCATGGTGAACATCTGGCGGCTGCCAAACAGACGTTCAAGGTGCTTTGGCCCCACCGCGGGATTGACCGTGGTTCACTGTGGTTGACTGTGATCTCATAACGTCTGAAAATACCCTATATTAAAGGTGGATGATATCAGAGATTTATACAGCAGCATTATGATATTTTCCCTTTTATTTTCTATTCCTTTTGCAATAATGCCTAGTCTTATTTCCAACTTTAAAAGCTTTGTAGCCTAATCAAGTTGCATGCATGAACACACCACAGGAGGGATGTATGTAGTGTGCACACAATGTGTGTACATTGTGTTCACACTGTATGCATAGCATGCACAGCGCATATACATGTATTTTGTGTGCACACCAGTGTTTTGGCCCCATCGGACTCAATCCTAACACTACTTAGTAGGACTTAAACGGCAAGTCGCTGTGGTAGTTTTTTCCAACAGAAAAAGCTTTCCCACAATGAGCGGCACCGTGTGATAGAGACATTCATTCTGCTATTTTCATTCCACTACTTCTGCCATTCCACTACTTTCATTCTGCTACTTCCACCAACTGCAAAAATAACGGAACAATTTTTGTTCTGACAGTTGCCATCTTCTGCAATTTCCATTGGCACTGCAAAGTAGCAGAACAATGTTTGTTCTCACAGTTTTCGAGATTGTTCCAAAAGTTTCCGAATTAGCGGAATGTCGGCAGAAAAGCTGAAAGTTGTGGGCAATTCCGAAATGGCAGAATGAAATAGCGGAGCGGAAAAAGGAGTTGCTGCTTCAGCCCTAACTGTAATACAAAGATTGTAGCCTTAAAAATATAAGTCGTCAGTGTTTCCTGTTCCAAAGTTGTATGATGCCCAGTTGAATTTTGTACTATTTTTATTTTGTTTCCAAGGTGTTGAGTATAATTGGCAAAATGTCAAGGCTCATTCAATCAAATGGTGGCACAGTAGGTGACAACATCCTGCCACTATTCAGATCTGCAATAGAACCTGAAGACATATGTTGGGGGAGAAAATGTCTAAAAAAAAAAAAATACTGCATAGATCCAGACAGATGGTAAGTTTGTCAGAAAGGAAAATGAGAGACAGGAGAATGTCAGCTGAATAAAAGTTAAAAACAATTAAGACTGATGGGGTAAACAGGGGTAAGATGTGGGAGAAGACTGAAAAATAACTTAGCGAAAAAATATTTTAAAAATTACCTTATCTCTTCTATAAGAGTTTAAGAGAAAAGTTTGCTAAATAAGTTAGTCTGATTTCTAAACACAGTCACTTTGAGACCAATCATGCATTTTTGGCATCCAACTTTCCACTGCATTCAGATTTGGGAGGAAGTGGAAATGCAAGTTCATTCTCCAAACTGTATAGTTGGTTCAGCAATCTGAACAGTGGGTCTGATTCTCCTCTCAGTCCAACTTGGGAGTAAGTTCACTTAAACCAATAGAGTTAAGACCTGTTGTGGTGCCTGCTGTAGGTGTGGAAACTTGTTAGTCCACAACAGCTGCCACCATGGCTAAATCTGAGTCACATTAGCATGTGATCCTTGCCTGGGCCAACCCTGCCATATGCCGGGAAATTATAGCTTTGTGTTCATGTGCTGATTTGGGCATGCATAATGACACTGGGGCCAATCCCATGGCCCACGGATCCCATGGGCGCACACCCACACAGGAACTGGGTGCACCGCCATTGCAAATTGTGCTGCACAGGTGGGTGGGTGGGTGGCGAGCGTGGAATCCGCAGACCATGGGATTGGCCCGACTGTCTTTCACAACCTCTCTGTGATGATAGAATCATAGAGTTGGAAGCGTCCTTAAGAATCATCTAGTCCAGCCCCCTGTGCATCGAAACTTGCACCTGGAGCAGAATCAGAGCCTTATACTGGAGCAAAAATGGTATACATGAGAAGAGGGATAGGTTCCAATATTGAGAGTAGATTAAGTTGTTTTTAGTCTAGTTTTCTATTAAAAGGGTTTTGCAAATTGTGTCAATATGTGCACAGATGCAGCTACCTTAATAATTTTTATCCCAGACGCCACTTTCAACCAAATATGCTTAAGTGGCAGAAGTGCCAAAAGATAAGTAGAAACCTAAAGTTTTATAATAATAAATACACATGGATGGGGAGATACGACCGTTTTGCAACCAAAAAATCCCCTTGACTTGTACTGAGCACTGCCTCCTCACTACATAGCTTAGTAAATTTGGGTTCTTTGGACTGATTTCAACCACATTTGGCAAAGGGTAGAAGCCCAAAGATAAGTAGTGTCCAGAATAGGTTCATCTTGAGAGCAGAGATAATTTATTTTATAGGAAATCGGACTTCGTTAATTAAGGCGTTTGCTATATGAAACTACCTGTTTTCTAAAAATCTATTGTCCCTTTTGTAAAAGCATAATGTATCCATAAGTTCTTATTGAACACCAGAACATGGAATCTTCCTTACACAAGTGGTGGTTTCACCGAAGTAGTAGGTTTAATTGCATATACATATATTTATGATCAGGCCTTGACTTAGGGGCAGGCCCCCAGGCTCAGGCCTTGGGCAGCATTTTCTGGGGGACAGAAATCCTGGTGCTAGCTCTGCCCCGCTCCGTTTTTGTTTTTTTCCCTGCACAGCAGAGGCTGCTCCCCACAGTCGAAGCCTGCTGCCTAGGTCCCCATCCCTATCTTGCCTCTGCCTTCTGCCTGCTAATAGTGTAGCAGCAGCAGCAGTGAGCAAACCGATCGGATTGGAGGATAAAGCTGTTTGTTTACAAAAAACACCTCCCCACATGAGTGATCAGAAGGTTGTTACCTTGTAAGATTTAGTGTATGTATATGTATATGTATGTATATATACGTATATATATATATATACACGTATATATATATACGTGTATGTATATATATACACGTATATAAATATATATACACATACGTATATATACATACATATACATATACATACACTAAATCTAATTGCTATTAACTATTCTAAAACCTATTGAACTAAATGGAATATCCTAATAATAAACTACAAAGGCCTTGTCCTACAAACAGACTATCTCTATCTATCTCTATAACTAAGCTAACTACTATGTATATCTACCTAGTAACTGTCTATCTAATAATTATATATTTATATATACAATATTACACAGGGGGAAACACAAAGAACACAGGGAGGGGTACAAAACTGAAATGAAAATCAATATATATATTTATAAACAGCCACTCCAGCCCCAGGACCCACCGTCAGGGTTCTGGGGCCTACGGTACATGGAGGGAGGGCTGTGGCCAATATATATCTAGAATCTGCCACACTAGTCACAGGACCCACCATCATGGGTTTGGGGCCATCATTCCTTGCACAGAGGCGATGTCATTCCGACGCACCAAGAAACAGCCACTCCAGCTCCAGGATCTGTCATTTGGGTTCTGGGGCCAAGTTACAGGCAGGGAGGGCTGTGGCCAATATGTATCTAGAAGCTGCCACTCTAGCCACAGGACCCACCGTCATGGGTCTGGGGCCATCATTCCTCGCACAGAGGCGATGTCATTCCAACGCACCAAGAAACAGCCACTCCAGCCCCAGGACCTGAAGTCAGGGTTCTGAGGCCAAGTTAGAGGCAAGGAGGTCTGTGGCCAATATGTACCTAGAAGCTGCCACTCTAGTCCCAGAACCCACCGTTATGGGTCTGGGGCCATTGTTCCTTGCACAGAGAGCCGATTATCCAAAGCATCAAGAAACATCCACTTCAGCTCCAGGAGTCACCTCCAGGGTTCTGGGGTCAAGTTACAGGCACGGAGGGCTGTGGCCAATATCTACAAGCTGCCACCTTAGCCCCAGTACCCCCTGCCAGGGTTCTGGGGCCAAGTTACAGGCAGGGAGGTCTGTGGTCAATATCCAGAAGCTGCCACTCTAGTCCCAGGATCCAGCATCATGGGTCCGGGGCCATCATTCCTTGCACAGAGAGCCAATTTTCCAAAGCATCAAGAAACAGCCACTCCAGCCCCAGGAACTGCCGCCAGGGTTCTGGGGCCAAATTACAGTCAGGGAGGGCTCTTTAAGCTGCCACTCTAGCCCCAGGACCCACTGTCATAGGTCTGGGGCCATCATTTCTTGCACAGAGAGCCTTTTTTCGAACGCCCAAACTGAACACGACCGAATCGAATGGTCGAACCAGAACGCGGCGAATGGACCGAATGGCTGAACCGAGCGGCCGAACCAAATGGCCAAACCCAAACCGTAACCTGTTCGCCCATCCCTAGGGGGCGGGGTTTGGCTTGGGGGCAGCAGCCTGAGAAGGATCTAGGGGCACAAAATTCCTAAGTCCTGCCCTTTTTATGATAGCATACAGTATTTTTTAATATTTTTTTTACCTCACAGTGTAACAGGACAAGCTAAGTGAGATATCCTGGCCCTTTAAGAGAAGCGAGGTAGTGCTGGCTTAAAGTGGCACCAGCTAGAGAGCTGCAGGCTATGTAGGTGAGACCACACCTGAGATGTCTCAGCTGGGCCAGCCAGTAGCTGGGCTGATGAGACTAACAAAGGGTCAGCTGGACTGGGCGTGGCTGGCCAGCCTAGAAACTGAAGAGCAGAACCTCCCAGGAGGCAGAAGCTAGGGAGGGCTGTGCCTCTGAGCTGGATCCAAAGGGTGGTGCCTGGGGAGTTGAACCTAGAGCAGCAGGGGCTTCAGATGAATCCCTGCTGGGGAGCAGGAGGAGGCAAGAGCATGGTGCTCTGTCTCCAAGCAAGCCCATCTCAAGCTCACAGAATGGTGTCCAGGCTTGAGGGGGTGGCTGGAATTCTGACTACAGCAGAGATGGTGGCACTGATCTCATGATCCGCAGATCCTGTATGGATCTGTGCGCATATCCACCTTGCTGGCAAATTTCGCACATGCACATGCATGAGGCTTCCGTGCGGGGCTCTTCAGGCCATAGATTTGTAGCTAGTATCTGGCCAGAGGGACCTGGATGGACAGAGGGGGGTGTTCCTGGCTGAAGGAGTATGTAACGTGGTGGAGAACTGTTAATAAAGAACTAATATTGGAGCTTATTCCCACATGGACTGGCCTTATTGGAAAGAGATGCTGCAGGGACTTATCCTGGGCCAGGTCCACAGTATTACACCCAGTTACCGTATAAACTTCGCCCACTACTTCCCTTGGTTTTCTTTAAGTCTTTTATTTTACTTCCTCTTCCAGTTTTCTGTCCAGTTGAATACGTAGAGAAGAATTTGATATTATGCCCATTCTTTTCAAATGACTTCTTATCATTAGTATATATATATATAGAGAGAGAGAGAGAGAGAGAAAATCATGCTTTGAAAAGAAAAAAAAAATGGAAATTATAACTATTGTACAAAAACCCAAGTCTAGATGCTGTATTCCAAAACTTAATTTCTAATTGAAGCTGTTTAATCTGTACTAGATAGCCTCAAATAAAAGGGAGAAGAAGAGAAATTTAATAATCACTTTGACTGGTGGTGATGAAACAGCGTAACTTGGTTGAAAACTAGTTTGAACTTATCAGTCATATTTCATTTACTTTGAAGGATGATTTTTTTTTTCAGCTGACAAGGAAAAAGAATATGTTTGGTTCAAACATTAAAGAACATATTTTATTTATAGAAAGGCAGGCTTGAAATTCTTCATCTTAAATCCACACTGAACATCAGGGAAACCTTTCAAAACCCAATTATATTTTGGATAGGCTATTTTCCCAAGACTTACCCAGCATCCGAAATTCTAATATTCTAGAATAAGGCCACTCATTGTGAGAACCTTTACTTCCATCCAAACCTCTTAAAATGTTCTCTCTCTCATTACCCCAAAGTTTATAAAAGACCTTTTATTTTTTTACCATGAAAATGTCCTCCTTCTGTGTTATGTCACTAAATGAATATCAATATTTGTTGCTCTCCTTATTAAGTAAGGATTTATGAAAAAAGACCAAAAGGTTATTTGCAATGAGTTTTTCTATTCATTACTGTGTGCAGGCAAAACTATATTAAAGATGACGGCTAGGTGACACTGCTTTCTTACTGTTTATAGACCATAAGCCTCTTTTAATGATTCTTACCATCCAAATAAAATAAAAACATGAAGTTGAGTCAAAACAATATCTCAGGGACTTATCACAAAATCCTATGATTACTTCAGTAAGTAAGAGTAGCCTCCAATTCTATCATCTTTAATACTCTGCATAAATAATATTTTTGAGAGCTTTAATTTGAAATTGACAAATGAGATAATAAAAAAGCCTACAAGCAATAAAGAGCACTTTGTAAACCACTGAATAATTGTAACCATCTGAGTGAGTAGATTATTATCATCACAATTTGACCAAAGGGAAAACCGAAGGAGAGTGGATTAAAATTCAGCTCCCAGTTTAGTTCCACGAGTAATTCACTGGTTCTCCTTCTGTCAGAAGAATCCATTTGAAGTAAGGATAACTTGGTAACTAGGAACCTCATTTCTAGGTAACTAACTTCACAAATATGACATGGAGCACCTTCAGTGTCTGCTGATAAGTGCTATAGGTATCAGTAGAGCTCAGATTATACCAAGGGTTTTTTTTTTTTGGGGGGGGGGAGCTGATGACTTTGAGACTTTTGATCACATGGGGTCATAGCAGATAGTTCATGGCTAAGACAGGATTGAACATGTGTCTTCCAGTTCAAAGCACAACTCCTTATATGCTAGGCTACACCGACTTTTTATTGTTGTATCAATCTGCACAGCATCCCATCATAGTGTGTCCCACAGGTTAACTGTTCATTGCGCAAAATAGTACTTATTGTCTATTTAAGATTTCTTGACTGATAATTCAGTGTGTACTGTGTTGTACCCTAGTTCTTTGATTATGAGAGATAATTTTCCCATTCACTTTCTTCACACCATTCATGATTTTATGGACTTTTATTATCTTCCTTTAGTCATCTCTTTTTTAAGCTAAAGAACTATAATCTTTTAAGCTTCTCCTCATATGGAAGCTCTGCATTCTCTTGATACTCTTTGTTGTTTTTCTCTGTAAATTTTCCAGTTCTTTGCTCTCTTTTTTGAGATGGAATGACCAGGATTGCACATGGTATTCAAGGTGTAAGTGGAAGATATGAATAAACGATATGGATGATCATGTGGTGGTGTTGACACAAATGTGGGACCTGGCAGGAGTCTGAGGAATGGCTCTTGAGTGGTTCTGTTCATCTCTTTCAATAAGGTTTCAGAGTGTGATGGCGGGTTATTAGTCAGTGGGGCCGATACCAAGCCCTGCAGACAAGCACGCGTAGCACACATGACACGCACACACATACGCGTGGAGGTTTGGAATTGCACCCATTGTCCCCACCACCACCACCTCTTCCTTGTCATGTCCTGTAGGGTTCCATCTTGTTTCCACTTGTATCGGAGGTCTTTGGGCAAGATTGTGTGCAGATTTGGAATCAGGTGCCATTGATATGCCGATGATATAGTCAGTCAATCAATATTGTTTATCAGTAGCATTTAGCCATTTAAACAAACAAACATAAACAAGAGAATTTTAAAGTTTAAAAGATTATACAAAAATGAAAATCCCACCATACACATCAATAGGTCTTACCCTTGGCATGACAAAAAAATAATTATACATACAAAAAATCTACATACAAAAAATAATTATACAAACGTCCAAAAATATATGCAATAATACACCACATACATTATACTCTAAGTAAAAATTATTAAGTAACTCTGTCACAAACCAGATTCATTTACATGCAGCAAACAAAATAAATATCTCCACTAATTTAATATTATCTTCAATAGATGAGGCCAGCAATAGCTCAATTTTTGTCATATCAATAAATTGGATTTGTTTTTTAATATTGGCCAAAGCCATTGTTCTCTTATATTCTCATAAAATTTACAGGGGGGAAAAAATTGCTCTATGTCCTCTATCTTGTCAGAGTTACAGGGACATAAGTGCTCTATATAGGGAATACCCTCATATCGCCCTTGGAGAACTGCCAACTATCCGATGGAAACACAGTATTGTATAATTTCTCCATAAAAGTGCATTAGACATCACACTAAAGTATGATTCAAGTTGAAAATTGTTTTTCAAACAGGTATACCAGGGAGCTACTAGGAATGGGCGAACGCGGTTCGGAAGTTCGGAGTTTGGCCGAACTCGGCCTGTTCGAACGACCGAACCCGAATCCGAACATGAACTAACCGAACAGAATTCAGTTCCGGACGTCGAAATGACCAAACAGTTCAGTCAGTTCATATCGCGTTTGGGTGAGTTCAAGTGGCAAAAAAAGGGTCACTGGAAGGTCAAACGTGACAGGGAGGGGTAGTCATCTGAGGAGCAGACTTCCAAGCACCATGGGTGGAGAGGCTTGCAAGAAACAAAACTATCTGCCTCCCCCCTTCCCAACACCTTCTGAGCTAGTCACTGTTCCTGAACAGCAGACATTTCAGAAGGCTCCCTCTCCCAGCATTTCCCAGCTCCCCAATCCATTGCCATCCTACTCCTCACCCATCCAACCCATCTGCTCCCATATTCTCATTCATTTATTTAGCTTAGCTTAGATAGATTTAGTGGTTATTTTTTGTTTTTACCCCTCCCTGTGTTCAATCTTCTTCCTCCCTCCCCCCCTCCATTGAATCCTTTCCCTCTCCCATATATTCCATCCCAGATTCCCTTCCCTTCCCCTGTTTTTTCATTTAGAGTAGGATTATTAGATTGCTTTAAGTTTCATTTCAGTTTTGTAC
>QEPC01009335.1:489428-502297 GCA_003113815.1 Sphenodon punctatus
GTGCACCTTTGGCCTGTGGCTGTGGGGTGGAGCCCTCCCAGGGGCTTCTGGGGGCGGAGCCTCGCTCACCTGCAGGGGATGAGCGCTGCAATGGCTGCTGGGGGCTTCTGGGGGCGGGCGTGCACCTTTGGCCTGTGGCTGTGGGGTGGAGCCCTCCCAGGGGCTTCTGGGGGCGGAGAGGTGATTATAGAAGAGAGGTTGGGAGAGGTGATTATAGAGGTGATTGTTTGCTGGGAGAGAGGGGAGACTGGGAGGTTGAAAGGGGAAAGAGATAGGGAACACTGGGAGGGAGAGAAGAAGAGTGCTGGAGGACACTGAGAGGGAGAGAAAAAGAGGTATGGGAGAGACTAAGGGGCACCAGGAAAATGAGATGGGGGAAATTCACCCAAGTTTATTCCATCAACTATGGTTGATCCAAGTGAACCAGCAAAGGTAGCAGTGCAGATTGATCATGTTTGGTTTCTAGCTTGTTTTCTTTGGAGAGCATACCTTCCCGAGTATGGGTTTCCAGAGTTCATTCAAGTGCCTTCTTGAGTTTCTTCACCTCACTGACTAGTACCAAAATATTGTCTAAGAACAGCATGGTCTACACCCCAATCCTAGATCACTCTGACACAGATGTGTCCTTTGTTTATACAACAATGCTGAATTTTAAAGATGCAATGTCACAAGTTCAGCAAAGTTCAGGTTCGTTATGGTGTGACGAAGGAGTTTACAAGCTTGCCAAGGAAATACAACTTTGGTCTCCAATTGAGTTTGCAAATATTTTCCTCGGTCTTGGCTCATTACACACATGCAAAGTTGTCATCAGCTGCATTGGACTGTACCTTCAAGATATTGGGGTAAAGGAAGTCCTAACATAAACGGAAACATTTGTGCCAAAGATAATAGATGGCATTCTGAATGGAAGTCATTATGTCCGAGCAGTTTGTGAGATGAATCTGTTTTGAGAAGCCATTCACTGTTTACAGTGGTTACAGTTTTTCAAGGACAATGATCCACACAAGAATGCAGATCTACTAGATGCAGTGAAGTTATTGCAATTGTCCTGCCAGAAAAAAGACTGTGTCAAGGCAAGAACACAGGTTATGACAATATCCCACCTCACTGAAGCCCTAAACAAAGATTTTGATGCATTCGTATGTGAAGGCATCAGCAAATCAAGAATGTTTCCATACGGGAACACATTCCTGATGGTGCTTTTCCCAGTCCTGTGAGACATGATACAGGCTGACAGAGAAGGGAATTGGGACTTGCACTTGTCAGCATTTCATAGGGCACTTCCATTGTTTTTCACATTTGGTAAAGTTAATTATGCAAGATGGGACTCTGTTTATCTTGAAGATTGCCTGAAGCTGGAAGAAGTACATTTGAGTATCCATGCATCATGTAAGGAACTGGCTTTGTTTTTCAACATGGGAATCATAAGTTAAATAGTGTTGGAATGGATCAGACACTTGAGCAATTGTATAATATGTCTGCAAAGGATCATGGCAGAATCATAGGACTAACTTGAGAAAGGCAAGCTGTGGTACAAAGAGACCTCATGAAACATGAGAAGTCAAGCATTAACCAGTTCCACTGAAAGATTTGTGGTCTTCACGACCAACTGTATCTCGTATAGATGAAATTAATGTTGACAGCATTGTGAGTTTCATCATTGAATGAGGGAACACATTTGATTTGAACAAAACCCAGTTTCACAACCTGATCATGGGTAGACATTTAACATCAAATTGACATATATTGAGGTCAGAGAAAGGGAATACAAATCATTCAGACAAGAAAGATTCATTGACAAGACTAAGAAACTGTTTGATCCTCTGCCAAGAATGAAGAAGTATATTCATAAGCAACAACAGACAAAACTCGATATCCAAAAGGAAACAACCAATGCCCTCAGGGTTATTGATGTTGCCATGGAAAGAGGATACTCTATTGACCAGTTGCTCTGCTATGAACTGATCTCCACTTCATTCTTTCTAACTAAGATGGTTTTCTTCAGAAATATAATAAGTCCAAAATGGTTCAGGAGCCAGAGAAAGAGCTTAGTTTAGTTTATTTGCAGCCGAGGCCAAAAACACATAACAACCAAACAACCAAGCTAACAAACACAGCATTGCAACACACAATGTCTGGGCCTCTGCCTATAAAACGAAGTGGGGAATTTACCCCTAAGTTAATACATATTTACAAGTGCAAGAAACAATATAAAAATAAATACTTTAAATGGTCATAAGTACCAATATCAAAATAACATGTTGGTGCATAAAAATACACATGTGGGCCCTAAAGCATAGAAGATCGAGACTGCAGAAAAAGTGAACGACATTTGAGTGCAGCAACAAAAAATTTCACCACCACCCTGGTAAGATTGGAATCTTGCCAAGGCAAGGCAGAGCAAATGAAGATCTGTCCTGCCAGGATATTTCTGAAGGAAGGGAGCAATATAAGTCAAGCAAATGTCATCATAAAGATGGCAGCTCGGAAGCAAGTGCTGTGTTGTCTCCATGGACTGGGCGTCAAACGGGCATAGCCGTTCGGAAAACTCTACGGCCCGGATACGTCCCTCCAGCAGGGCAGTGGGTAAGGCATTAAACCTGGCACACATAAATAAATATTTCCCTCTGAGAGAAATGTCTGAATCTAAATAGGCGGCCATACAAAACTGGGGCGGTGTAAATAATAAATAATTACAAAGATGCGGAGAATCTCTAATGGCTGCACACTCCTCCTGATGATCCCTATCCCTTAATCTGGGGAGAATTTCCTTCAATATGCATGCCAGATCCCTACCATTATAATATTCAGGGTGGAATAAGCTGAAAAAAACAAACCAAAACTTTTCTCGCCCTTCATCTCTTACTACTGCCACTGTATCTGATTTTATGCTACACACAAGAGCAATCACAGCAGGAGCAAAGTCAATGAACATGTTTGGTGACTCTGCAGAACTTATCATGCAACAATTCAGTCTCTGTCAAGAGGCTCTTCAAGGACTGACATTGTGTTTGATGCTTACAAAGAAGGTAGCATCAAATCACCAGAATGACTTAGAAGAGCTACTGCTGACAGAACTGAGATGAGTATTTCAGGCATGAAAATGCTTCTTCTAAAAGACCTAAATGAATTCTGGGCTTCATCCAATAATAAATACCAATTGCAACAGTTCTTTGCAGAGTATGTACTCATAACTTGTAATCAAGGCACTGGTACACCCATTTATAGGCAGGTTTGTAGAGGATGAAGAGACCAGTGTACACATTGCCAAGGACAAGAAAATTGAAGTTTCTGACCTGATATTTCAGCATGAAATTTCAGCATGGCTGATGAAAGATTATTTCTTCACATACACCATGCAGTTGTGAGTTCAAATTTCCCACATGTTCTGTTAGCATCCTCAGACATGGATGTGTTTGTGTCTGCATAGTACTACTACTACAAAACCCTCGAAAAGGAAGGTTTAATTGAATTAGGGCTTGTCTGTGGAAAGGGAAATACAATCCATGCAGTGCTGGTGCACAAGTTCATTGGAGTTCTAGATGACAAGGTTATCAAAATCCTGCCAGCAGTACATGACCTAATGGGATGCGACACAAGCAAAGTTGGTACACAGCATTCAGTTTTAAAACATGCTAAACTCTCTCCACAACTTCGAATAAAGTTTGGAAAAAACAATTTATGTGAAAGCATGCTCGATGATGCAGAAGTGTTCCTTGCATAAATCCTGTCATTCAGTTTCACTTCAGTTACACACTCTGGATCCACTAGTATCATCAAAGGAAGAGACTAGACCTCATAAGACTTCCACCAATGATTCTGTGCATGTGCATGCAGTGTGGACTGATGTAATCCCAATAACAAATAGGTACATGCCATAGTGAAGTTACTCCTATAATTTAAAAACATAATTACTATAGGCAAGAACTGTTTCTAAGCAAAAGCAGTACTATCTACTGCATTACCAGGAGCTTTAACTTGATATCAAACTTGATTAAAATATTCATAAAAATACATTGTGTGCTGTTTATACAATTGAAAACATATCATGTTTGTCAGCCATTTTGAAAATTAAGGACATCATTCAGAGTATGTGACTAAGGTGGAAAACATCCCAAGACACATACTAACATATCTGAAAAGAACTTCCCAACAGGACCATACAGGCCCCCGTATTATTGGATACCCTTGAGGACTGAATGTGGGCAAGACAATTGAAGCTGAATCCAGACAATAATGAATTAATCCTATCTGGCCTGCCCTTTGGCCTGAGGAGTGTTGGAAAACCCAAGACTCCTCAGGTACCACCTCCCCTGATTACTCTGGTTTGCAGCATCAGCATGTTCTTGGATTCTGTGCTGCATCTTGAACATAGCAGAAGTGGACAGGAGTGCTTTTCGCCAACTCCACCTGGGGAGAAGGCTGAGACCCTTTCTTTCAGATATGGACATGGCCACAGTCATTAATGCGTTCATTACTTCAAGGGTAGGATACGAGCAATACATTCCCCATTGGGTTGTTGTTGAAGAAGCTTTGGAGGCTTTAGCTATGTAGAACACAGTGGCTCGCCTCCTAACCTATGTGTGTCACTCGCAGCACGTTACATCAATGCTCCAGAGTTGACACTGGTTGCCAGTAGTATTCTGGGCACAATCAAGATGCTGGGTTTGACCTTTAAAGCCCTAAACCGCTTAGGCCATACATATCTAAAGGACCGCCTTCCCCTTTATGCCCTCTCATGACCTGTAAGGTTAGCCAAGAGCACCTATTTCAGATTGTATCATTGCAATGCATCCACACAGTAAGGACATAGTGAGAGATATTCTCAGGGGCTGCACCACAGCTTTGAAACGCCTTTTACTAACCTTCTTTCAGAAGCACTGTAAGACTTTTTTCTTCGACCAGACATTTAATAGGCAGGATTAGGATTTGAAGTGTATTTTATGGTTATTTTATGTGTGGCTTTATGCATTTTATCTTTTTATTTTATATGTATTTCTTTTTTTGCTGTTTTTTGTTTTCCCTTGAACCTTTGGGGAAGGGTGGGATACAAGTGTAATAAATACACAAACATCCAGACAAATTTTTAAAGAAAAAAGTTCCCAAAAAATACCATGCTTGTTTGAGCATGAGTTTGATGAAGAAGGATATCTCTGTATTTTACAAAAATTACCTTGTAAATTATTCATTAGGTAATGTGGATATTTTAACACAGTTACTCATTTTAGTTCATAAATCTTGTTAAAACATTCTGTACATTTTGGGTGCACACATTCATTTCACTTTATTTATTTCAAGATAATAGGGAGGTGGTGTTTCTTTGAGAGAGTCAAAATTAATAAGCGACTATAATGTCAACCAAGGAGCAAATTAATAACAGCAAGGGGCCCTAAAGCATAGGAGTACATTCCTTTGGAGTACAGAGTCAGTCTCATTTCAAAGTTTTTGTGCACCCAGTACAGTGTCCTGTCGTAAAGGAGTCAGTTGTGCATTTGACTGTCCCGCATCCTGAAAGAAGACAGCACACTTCTGTTGGAATTTGAAAGTCAGACTCTTTATTCAAATTATACACTTGAAAGGGGAGAAGGCTATGTCCTTCCAGGTCTAGTAAGCCGCCTCGAGCTGCTTAGGCAGGAGAGGTGGGATATAAATGTTGCAAATAAATAAATAAATAAATAAATATATAAATAAACTATGTCTATCTTAAAACTTGGTGGGGGTGGCCTGATGTTCACTCAGTGCTACCTTTACCACTTTTCAACTGGCCTAGGTCACTCTTGCCCCAACCATCCGGCTGGTTGAGAAGGCATCATAGCCTTGTAGTGACCAGAAGCAAGAGAGGAGGCAATGGCTCACTCGGGAACACCGCTGTCCTCGAGTTTATTGCTCCCTCCTGGACCTTGGAAGGAACCTGGCCACCCCTGCTCTTGCTTCCTTCTGCAGCCTCATCTCTTAAGGAGATGTCTTCATTTAACTATTACAGTTCTGCTAACTTTACAAAACATTCCCTGGACCCCTGCCAAAGAGTGCAACAATTAAACACAAATTGTCATCCCTGTCCACAACTAATTTGTTATCTGATTGATTAAATGCACTATGAGGAAGGTGAAAAACTACCAAATCCATGGCCAATTTAGATTTGGTAGCAAAAATTCCTTCCTGGCCCCCATAAAGGGCGACCAGTCTGGGCCCACAGTGACATATTTATAGGGTGGGTGGGTGCGTCCTGTTCTGCTGCCTGCTTGGACTGACTCCTGAGACTCAACACGAGGAGCACAACATGGCACTGGGCAAGTCTCACACTGCTGGACTTTTCACGCCTCTGGGAGGGTTGCCCTGACAATGCCTCAGTCTTGCAGCCTACAGCTGGCTCACAGTGCACGGTCTCTTGGGCACGTCATCTTCCTTTAATGGGGGTGAGGCAAAGCCCCTAAGCCCCCTTATGGTGCTGCCTCATGCAAGGCAGGTGTGTGGGCAAGGGGGTTTATGTGAATGATCTTAGGGGTGTAATAAGCTAATACACTCTGGCACTTCCTATCTACAGAAGTTTTACCCTTTATGAGTGTCCACACATTATGTTCATCTTCACTGAAAACAGAAAATGCAAAAGAGTTGCACCTATCACATTGCAGAGCAAGATCTTTTATGCACTTGCATTGAGGATAGGGTACAGGGAAGGTCATGGACATATGGGACTGGCCCTGGTTATGGAGGAGATGGAGGTTGGGTGTTCACACATTACGTTCACCTTCTCTGAAAACAGAAAATGAATAGGAGTCACAGCTATCATGCTGAAGAACAAGAATTTCCCCCCACTTAAATTGAGGATAGGGTACAGGGAAGCCCATGGTCATGTGGGAGTGGCCTTTGCCGGGGGGGGGGATGGAGGTTGGGTTTGGGGGCAACTGGAAGGAATGATTGGAGCTGAGACAGGTATTGGGAGATGGGGAAAGCATAAAGGTATATAAGAAGCTTCCAGCAGTGGAAGGCCTTTATCATGTCTCCCCTTAGTCTTCCCTTCTCTAGGCTAAACATACCCAGCTCCTTCACCCTTTTCCCATAGGAGACCTCCTGACCATCTTTGTCACCTTCTTCTGAACCTGTCCCAATTTGTCAATGTCCTTCTTAAACAGCGGTGCTCAAAACTGGACACAGTACTGCAGATGAGGTCTGACCAGTGCAGAATAGAGTGGAACTATTACTTCTCGTGACTTGGAAATGATGCTTCTGTTAATGCAGCCTAAAATTACATTAGCCTTTTTTGCAGCTGCATCACATTGCTGACTCATGTTCAGTTTGTGATTGACTGCAATCCCCAGATCCTTTTCACATGTATTACTGCCAAGCCAAGTATCCCTCCATCCTGTATTTGTACATTTGGTTTTGCTTATTAAATGCAGAACTTTACATTTATCTCTGTTGAACTTAATTTTGTTAGTTTCAGCCTAATTTTCCAACTTATCAAGATCATTCTGAATTTGACTTGTCTTCTAAGGTGTTAGCTGTTCCTCCCAGTTTTATGTCATCTGCAGATTTAATAAGCATTCCCTCATCCAAGTCATTAATAAAGATGTTGAACAGTACCAGTACCAGGACCGAGCCCTTCAGCACCCCGCTGAACACTTGTCAAGTGCACACGAAATGAGACAACAGAGACAGTATTGGATTTTAAATGGCCTCAACTTTATTAATAACCAAATGAAGAACCTGATTGGAGAAAGAACCCAATTAGCCTATCTGAGTGGTATATGGGGTGAAGGGCTCTAATCCTGCCAAACTTTAAACGTGAACTAACCTTTCACCCCATCAGCTCAGTGCCTTTAGCTCAAAGAATTTTGAATTGAGATTACAATTCATTCCTAAACCTGGACCCCTTCCGTTGTTATGGTCCTGAGGCAGGGGCAATGGTTCCAGCACACCTCGGGACCACACATAAATCGTGTTAGTATGCGAGTCCCACCATCCCTCAGAGTTGGGTGAGACCGTGGGTTGCTTATTCCCTAATCGGTTCCCCTATTTCTCACCTCTCCTGAGGTGCCTCTGTGTCCCCGTTCCAAACCTGTCGAGACTGGAACAAATCCCTAATGAGCCCTTTAAATTATTTTTGGCACTGAACTGATGCCATCAAGAGCAGTCAGGACATCTTGGCTTGCTCACCCTCCACCCAGACTGCACAAATTACATCAACTTGTTCAATATATACTTGATATTGCCAAGATAAATGTCCATTCCCAAATCAGGGAGGTGAACACCATCTTCGCAATACAGCTCAGGCTTCATCCTTGTGCTCTAGCCAATCCACGCCCCCACCCCACCCTGTAGGTCAATAAATCTTTTTACCTCCCTGTTAACCATTTATAGGCCTTGTCCACCTCCTTGGGATTCAAAGTCCTGAGCCATTTAATCCATTGGATTAACTGGGTGAAGACTAAATGTGCCATGGGGTTAAAGCTCCCTCAGCCTCGGCCAGTCCTGGCTTATCATAATAGATAAGTCCAAACCAGATCCCCATGCAAAATCATTCTCCCCCAAGTGAATAATAATGATATCAGGTCATGATCTGTTATGCAGCCCCAAAACCATAGGCATCAGTTGGGCCCACAACATGCCCTTTCTTCCATTCCAAGTGATTTCTGCTCTGGAACCGAGTCCGAGCTGCGATCCCCAACTGCAATCCCCAACATCTTTTCCGCCCAGCAAATGAAACTGTGACCAAGGATCCAAATATTCTTCCTCATCATTTTCTGCCCTGCCCCTGGAATAATATAGACAAATGAACATCAACTTACATGCCCCCCTATTGAGCTACTCTAATTCAGGTAGGGGTTGAAGGGGCTGCCCTACTTCATGAGTGGTTGAATGTAGGATTTAAAAGCACAAGAATGCCACCTACTCAAACCCTGAATATCACTCTGAAAAACCGGCTGCTGCAGCCGACGATGCAGCCCTGATTCTAAAAGTGTAAGAGCCGAACAACTGACCAGGTAACCCCAATTCACCCAGACATCATCGTATAACTACCACAAACTGATACCTAGTCAGTGGCAACCCAGAAATATGCATAAACAGAGGGCCCTCACCAAGTACCCTGCCATGCATGTACGCTACCATGTTCCTGACAGGGCAAACATCCCCTCCACCTGACCGGTGAAGGGTGATAACAGATCCTCTCCTTTTTTTGGTCGTATTTGACTCTCTCAGGAGAACGCAAACCACACCCTCTTCCAGAGTAACATCCGTAGTCTGAAGAGCCCTACCTGACTGATTGAAGTGTGAGTTAACCAGCAGCTCACTTACTCAGTGCTCCAAAAAAAGCTAGGCTAAAAGCAGCCCTAAACAGCAAATCCTCTCTTTTGTGAGCACAAACCTGTACTATCATTGAACCCACCTCATCCAGAATCTGTGAAGATAAAGGAAGGTGAGTATCCGCCCTGTTGGGCTCCTGCGTATGCCAGGATTCCAACATAGCTTTTAGTATGGGTGACTGAGTAATCTCAGGGAAACCTGCCAACTTGCTTATAAAAGCAAGTACGACTTTCCTGCAATTGTACTGGGGGCCAAAACCCTACCCCGAAGGTACAGGCCAAACTGGATTACCTGAGGAAGTGGGATAGGAAAGCTAATAAACCAACCCTTGTTGCTTGCGAATTGTGCAAATTCCCTGTACGCTCACTCTTATACAACCCGTGTAGAAGAGGCCACTGAGCCCTTAAATGTCCTGAATAGCTCTAGTCTCCAAGGTTCCAAAGCACTGCCGGGACAAACTCCTGTGTCTGACTCGCCCAG
Organism: Sphenodon punctatus; assembly: GCA_003113815.1. NCBI lineage: Eukaryota > Metazoa > Chordata > Lepidosauria > Sphenodontia > Sphenodontidae > Sphenodon > Sphenodon punctatus. Next base: position 499,215 of record QEPC01009335.1, read on the forward strand.
GGGGCAAGGTCCCAAAACCACTGCATCTGAAACTGAGAAAGGGCATTGGCAATTTCATTATTTATTCCTGGGACATGCCTAGCAGAAAATAGAACGTTCTGACTCAGGCATGTCAAAACAAGCACCCACACCAGATGCATGACTCGCTCTGACCTAGATGACAAAGTGTTAATCACATGGACCACAGCCATGTTGTCACACCAAAAAAGGACACGCTTGTTCCTGAATTCATTCATCCATATGTGTACAGCTACAACAGTTGGGAATAATTCCAAAAATGTACGGTCACGCGATATCTCGGATACTAATCAGGCCTGAGGCCAGTGCTCAGCACACCAACTGCCCCCAAAATATATCCCCAGACCTGTGCCACCTGCTGCATCTGAGTGGACCTGCAGTTTGGTTTCCAATAAAAGAGCATCCCTCTACAAACTAACACCAGTATGCCTCTCCAAAAATCCAGCTGTCTTGGAGTACAATCTAGATAACAAAGCCCTCCCTGGAGCCACAACTCTACAAGCAAAGTTAAGGCTCCTGAGTAATGACTGCAATTCTCTCAGTGTTACCTTCTTTGCAACCCTCACTTTTCTAACAGCCACAAACAAAACCTCGAGCTTTACTACCGGCAACCTGGAAATTTCAACAACAGAATCCAACTCAATCCCCAAATATGTTATTACCACTGCAGGCCCCTCCATTTTTTCCTCTGCTAAAGGGACCCGTACCCTGTTAGCAACAACCCTGAATGTGTTAAGGAGGTTCACGCAGTTGAGGGACCCTGCCCTTCCCGAGAAGAGATTGAGATAATGAATCACATGACCATCCTTAGATAAGGATCTGACTACCCACTCCAAGGTAGAGCTAAACTTTTCAAAAGCCACACAGGAAATGGAGCAACCCATTGGCATTGCTTTATCGTAGTAAAACTTGCCATGAAAAGAAAAACCTAACAAATCAAAATCCTGAGGGTGAACAGGAAGGAGGCGGAATGCTGACTTTAGGTCACTCTTCACCATTAAGTCCCCCTTTCCACATGACCTCACCATCTCTACTGCCTTTCCAAAAGAAGCATACTGAACCAAGACAATCTCGGCAGGTATAAAATCATTCAAAGAGGATCCTCGCGGGTAAGATAAGTGATGTATCAGCCTATACTCCCCCTTGGCCTTCTTGGGTACCACTCCCAATTGAGAAATCCTCAGGTTTTCCATTGGCAAGACTGCCAATGGGTCGACTACCCTGCTTTTCGCTACTTCCGTATTAATTTTTTCCTCAACAATCCTGAATAGATTGCAAATTAGGAGCCATCGTGTGCCCCCTAGAACCCAAAAACTGAATCTTTAAACCATAACAAAACCCGTCAACAACATACTCGACCACCACCCTATCCGGATAATGCGTTAACAATTCCCTCAAAACCGACCACCTAACAGGTGTTGGTGCCCTTCCCTGAACTAATAGAGGAGATGTTCCCCCCTCACTTCTATTCTGTCCTGATCCCTACTGCTCCCTACCACTATGTGGAAACCCTTTCCTCTTAGGACATCTGGAAAATGGGTGGGTACCTCCACACTGCATACATGAGTGTCGAAATCTACAGGAGGCACGAAAACACTGAGCCCCCTCATTAAAATCCAAGCACACTAAGGACTATTTGGCCTTTCCCCCCACTTCAGACCTAATTCCCTCCCTGGAGGGGGGGGCACTCCCTTTTATGATCACATGTCCACTATCTGACCTGTCCATCTCATGTTCCTGCATGCACTCCAGCCAAAGGTCGTGTGTATGTAAATCCTACCTAATACGAGGGATAATTGCAGCCTTTTGGTGAAAAGCCTCATCATAGGGTAACCAGCCAAACCCTTCATTAGACAAATATGCTCTGCGCACTATGTCTATATTTCCACAGTGACATAGCACGCTCTGGGAAAGCCTGAAAGATAACTTCCGCATATACAATGAATGCAGACCCCCAATTTGCCCAATTCCTGTCCACCTTCTGCCTTTTTGCCCTCTCTAAATCCCGAGATTCAACCTTTGCACTGGCGTCAGGAACAGGATCACAGAATAATAAGGTGAAGATATCTATATACTCGCCACTCCAAATCTTCTCCCTAGTAAATTGAAGTAAGTGTTAGGGATGGGCGAACATGGTTTGGAAGTTCAGAGTTCAGACCGAACTGAGCTTCCAAATCGAACTCGATTTTCAAACCAAACCGAATTTCCAAAATCGGTCCAGTTCGCCCATCCCTATAAAATAATATTCCATACAATTCAATGGGGTTTGAATTTCCAAACTCTGTTCGGAGTTCAGACCGAACTCGAATAGTTCGGTTGACCGAACCAAACTTCCGAACCAAACTCGATTTTAGAACCAAACAGAATTTCTGAACTCGATTCTGTTTACCCATCCCTAGTAAGTGCACCCCAATAGGGCCCGAAACTCCAGTATAACCCACCTGCAAAGGAGGCACTTCCTGACCCACCACTCCTGCTGTGAGAACACTGGAAGGAGCATCTGTCACACCAGTGCTAAAAGAGCCCCCCCTATGGCTGATGAAAAGACAGGGGCACCTTGAGTAGAAGAAGTGGACTCCACCAGTCCTACAGACCCTGGAGTGCAGTACCAGAAATGAACCCCTGGTAGCGCCAAACATTATCCAGCCACACTAACCTGTTGGGATCCTGCTGAAACAGCAGTTGAGACCCCAGCAGTGTAGAAACAGTTTGACCCTAAGACAGCTGAACTCCCTGAGTCTGAGGGGCTGGCGACATACTTCCCGCACCCACTTGCACAAGAGGCAAACTGGGCTGTCCCAGAGCCTGACCCATTCCGCCTGGTACTGCCCAACCCGCTGTCTGAGCAGTGGGCAAAGTAGGCTGCAAATCTACTATACCTAACCCATCAGCCTCAACAGCCCCCACTGATGTGGTACCTCACCTGAACCTGCTTGTAGCACCAGAGGTTGTAGCACCTGAGGTAGCTGAAGTAGAACCTGTTGACCTCTGTTCTCCAGAAGTTACGCTATCCTAGTCAGGCGCTCATCCATGTTGTCAACCCTCTGGACCAGATCCTGTATTGC
>QEPC01009335.1:504829-516995 GCA_003113815.1 Sphenodon punctatus
CCAGCAGTCCACCTCTCCCCTCCTGATGGGAAGCCATGGCAGCCAATAACAGCCACCCCTGCTGCCCATCATGGGTCCCACTCTGGATCGGGCAGGGAACAGGAGGCTTCCACATGTGATGTGGCCCTGTGAGTAGGCCTTTCCCTGGGTGAAGTGGTGGCTAGCCCAGACTGTGACTCTGGAGGTCTCCAGAGTAGATAGTAGATCTAGATTGTAGATTAAGAGAAGATAGTCTGGTCCCGATATTCCAATGCAAATAATTATATTTCATGCAAACATTTTGGCAAACTAGCCACCACCACAACAAGGGAAACTCCAGGATAAATGTCGGGATGCCCCTTAACAAATGTGATGGTGGCTCGTGAGCCACAGTAGGCCACTGTCCTGTTTTTTAACACCCTGTGATTCTATGTTATGAGTTAAAATAGGTTCCCTTAAACTACCGCTAACATGTTAAATCTGCATTCTCACTTTATCATTAGCTAAAAACAATGGACCAGCTCTGTTTTTTCTTCTTTTTCCTTTGTCTTAATCATCTTTGTCATCTTGACCTTCTTCTTTTTGTTTGTTTGTTTGTTTTATTAATCTGTTTTTTCCCCACATTGGGTGCGGTTTTGGTGACCGTTGGATACCACTTTTAGCCAATAGGTGTACTTTTGTTGTATACTGCCCTTGATGCTCAACAGTCTTGTAGATAATTCTGATATTCAAAATATCAGCCTTCTTGGAATGACTGATTATTCTCTTGGGAGCATATGATGATTGAAGCTTTCTTTCAGTGCTTTTGGAACCAGGCCATTCGTTAAAATGATGATAGGGATGATTTGTACATTCTCCAAATTATACATTTGTCTCATGTCAATAACAACATCCTGATATTTCCTGATTTTATTCATCCACTTGTTCTGTCCCCGTCCCTCCCCCCTCCTATAGACACACTCCATATAAAAAATGTCAGCACATTATTCTTCCTGTTCATGATCATAATATCTGGATGGTTGTGATCACCCATTTACTCAGTAATAATAACCGTATCAAATTGTTTATAATATATTGACCTTTCCAAGAACTTGTGTAGGTTGATACTTTTAGAACACAGTTTCCTTCTCAAACAATCCTGTTTATGGTCAGCCTCTGATGTATAATTTTTCTAACATTACTGTAATGTTACAAATGCTCATTGTTATACAATTCCTAATTATTATTATTATTAAACTGACCCATAAGCTAACTAGCAGAGAATATATAGCTCAAGCCAATTAAATCTTGTGATCCTAATCATTCAGGAAACAATGCATCAAATGACAGATTTGGTGAATGACCAAGTCTGCATAATGGCCTGGCCATATTGTGATATCCAAAGCCTTTCAAGATCACATTTCAGCTATGTTGGATTAAGCCACATAACAGAAATAACAATCAATATTTCATCTATAGACTTCTGTTTGCAAACTCTATCTCTATTGTCAAAATTTGATATTTTTGTTTCTTTTCTTTTTGTTGTTGTTGTCCTCTATCTTTTTCATGAAAGCATAAAGGCAATATCTACTACTGTCCTGCTTTTGTCTACCAGAATATTTGGCTTATTATATTCAGCTATGTTATCAGTGATTTGATTTTCAAGAACAGTTGGATGAGTTCATTTTGTTCTTATTGTTGGTGTTAAGTCTAGAGATCCCGGTCATTAATGAGGCTTCATTGCGCGATGCACTTGAACAGTTACTGTTGGGTTGGATTTTTGTTTCTTCATTTTTAGTTGAAGTAAAATCTTTCAATTTAATATTGTACTTATTCCAGTTTTAAGACTAGAAGCCAGGGCCATTGCTGGCTGGGGTCATCAATGCCTCCCTTTGCGAGGACAGTGTCAGATACAGACACTCCCAGGCTTGTCTTAAGAGTCAGAATTGTCTCTTTAAGATGCACCATCATGACTGATGGTACTTATAGTCCAGGAAAGCTACGGTTTTACCCTGAACATATTGCAAGAAAAATCAAACTTTCACCAATCAACTGAGAAAAATGTGCTGATTGAGAATACGCAAAGTTTTCTAATATAGCAGTGGCAGCAATGCATTTTTTAGGAGGGGTGGGGGGTACCGTGAGCGATTTAATTCTGGAAAATTTGAAGTTCATATGGAAAAGATGAGGATAAGGAAGTGCAAATTATTTTGTTCATGTCATTTTTACTATTATATGGATAAGAGTNGGGCTGTCGGGAGCACATAACATCTGTGCTCTGGACTCTGCACTTGCTGCCAATAGTGTGCTGAGCCAGGTTCAAAGTATTGGTGTTAATCTATAAGGCCCTTCACGGTCTGGGCCCCTCATACCTCAGGGACCGCCTCGCCCTCCGTGCCCCAGAGCGGCCCCTTCAGTCTGCTGGGGGTGCCTTCTTGGAGGTCCCCCGTGTTAAGCGGGGGGCCACAATTGAGAGGGCATTCTCAGTGGCCGTGCTGTGCCTTTGGAACTTCCTCCCGGGGGAAGATCACCTGGCCCCAAGCCTTTTAACATTCCAGCGAATTTGCAAGACCTGGCTGTTCGCCCAGGCTTTTGTGGAGGATGGGAGGTTAGGGTTTTTTTATCTCCCCTCACCTTTATTTATTGTATTTTTAGTATTCCTAGCCTGTTTTATTGCTGTGATTTTTATGAGTGTTTTAGTATATTTTTATAATTGTATTTTATGTTTTGAAATTGTTAGCCGCCCCGAGCTGTTCTCAGGAGGGGCAGGATATAAATTGACAAAATAAAATAAAATTTAAAAAATAATACCTCATTTGCAGAATTTAAGCAGCTTGTTCATTTGCACTCTACACATGTCCATGCACACTTCATTCTGAGATTTTTGCAAGAACATTGCAAGGTTGAACAGTCACCCTTGCAACTGCAGTGTAAAACTGCTAGCAGTGATGTAGGGGCTGGTGGTAAATCACCACAAACTGGTTGGTACTTTCCATCTTCAGTAATCCAACCACAATCTGCTAGGTCTAGCCAGCAATTGTCACTTTTCCACTGTTGGACTTGCAGGTATATGCAAAGTGAGTGGTACTTACAGAAATTATTTGATGGTGGTAGGGTTTTAGACTCAACAAAAAGGAACGGAAGTAACTTTTTTGACAAATATCCAGTGGTGTAAAATATCTAGTGTAGAGTCAAACTACTTTGATTTAAACAACCTCTTCATCAACTCTTTTCCAGCCTTTACACTGTCTTACTTTGAAGATGATGAATTCATGAAAATTTGGGAAATCTGAAAGAAGTGATTGTTGTTTACTTTTTTCAAGATGACTGGTTTTCCTATTCCGAAGTCTCTCAATGTCGTGTCACACCCTGAAAAGGAATAACATGTTTTGGCAAACAGAGTGGCCTAGTTTTTCTTTGACTGCCTTGATATCCCAGATTCGCCTTTTTATTGATCCACTTCGAGGCTCAGAGTAGAAGAAGATTGGGTAGTTTTCAAGTTAAGCTTGATAACAGAGGAGCACAAGATGGTCTCTGTCTATATCTATGACAATAGTTGGTTTAGACTCTCCAGACTTGATTTCAGTCACCAGAATAAGAAGGTCTGCATCTGAAGACTCATGGTCTACCAAAACCTCTGCCTTCCACAGAAACTCACTTATAATGTTGATGATAGACTGCTTGTTCATTGCATTTTTAAGGAACATCTCTTTCTTGGTCAAGAAAACCATCTGACTGTTGAAGTTCATCTGTAGATAGGTCTTTCCTACATCCTTCCTACTATGCATCATATCTTTGGTTGTTGGTCCGGAGTTGTAACCACCAAAGACTATGGTTGCTGAATGGTATATTCNCTCTATTCTGTCCTGATCCCTACTGCTCCCTACCACTATGTGGAAACCCTTTCCTCTTAGGACATCTGGAAAATGGGTGGGTACCTCCACACTGCATACATGAGTGTCGAAATCTACAGGAGGCACTAAAACACTGAGCCCCCTCATTAAAATCCAAGCACACTAAGGACTATTTGGCCTTTCCCCCCACTTCAGACCTAATTCCCTCCCTGGAGGGGGGGGCACTCCCTTTTATGATCACATGTCCACTATCTGACCTGTCCATCTCATGTTCCTGCATGCACTCCAGCCAAAGGTTGTGTGTATGTAAATCCTACCTAATACGAGGGATAATTGCAGCCTTTTGGTGAAAAGCCTCATCATAGGGTAACCAGCCAAACCCTTCATTAGACAAATATGCTCTGCTCACTATGTCTATATTTCCACAGTGACATAGCATGCTCTGGGAAAGCCTGAAAGATAACTTCCGCATATACAATGAATGCAGACTCCCAATTTGCCCAATTCCTGTCCACCTTCTGCCTTTTTGCCCTCTCTAAATCCCGAGATTCAACCTTTGCACTGGCGTCAGGAACAGGATCACAGAATAATAAGGTGAAGATATCTATATACTCGCCACTCCAAATCTTCTCCCTAGTAAATTGAAGTAAGTGTTAGGGATGGGCGAACACGGTTTGGAAGTTCAGAGTTCAGACCGAACTTGACCAGTTCGGTCGACCGAACCGAGCTTCCAAATCGAACTTGATTTTCAAACCAAACCGAATTTCCGAACTCGGTCCAGTTCGCCCATCCCTATAAGATAATATTCCATACAATTCAATGGGGTTTGAATTTCCAAACTCTGTTTGGAGGTTCGGAGTTCAGACCGAACTCGAATAGTTCGGTTGACTGAACCAAACTTCCGAACCAAACTCGATTTTAGAACCAAACAGAATTTCTGAACTCGATTCTGTTCGCCCATTCCTAGTAAGTGCACCCCAATAGGGCCCGAAACTCCAGTATAACCCACCTGCAAGGGAGGCACTTCCTGACCCACCACTCCTGCTGTGAGAACACTGGAAGGAGCATCTGTCACACCAGTGCTAAAAGAGCCCCCCCTATGGCTGATGAAAAGACAGGGGCACCTTGAGTAGAAGAAGTGGACTCCACCAGTCCTACAGACCCTGGAGTGCAGTACCAGAAATGAACCCCTGGTAGCGCCAAACATTATCCAGCCACACTAACCTGTTGGGATCCTGCTGAAACAGCAGTTGAGACCCCAGCAGTGTAGAAACAGTTTGACCATAAGACAGCTGAACTCCCTGAGTCTGAGGGGCTGGCGACACACTTCCCGCACCCACTTGCACAAGAGGCAAACTGGGCTGTCCCAGAGCCTGACCCATTCCGCCTGGTACTGCCCAACCCGCTGTCTGAGCAGTGGGCAAAGTAGGCTGCAAATCTACTATACCTAACCCATCAGCCTCAACAGCCCCCACTGATGTGGTACCTCACCTGAACCTGCTTGTAGCACCAGAGGTTGTAGCACCTGAGGTAGCTGAAGTAGAACCTGTTGACCTCTGTTCTCCAGAAGTTACGCTATCCTAGTCAGGCGCTCATCCATGTTTTCAACCCTCTGGACCAGATCCTGTATTGCTTGACCTTCACTCACCACTGGATTGGCTGGACCTGGAACCTCGACTGTCCCTGTAACAAAGCGGCGGGGGGGGGTTGATTTCGTTCCCCCACACCACTGAGGATTAGCCGGTGGAACTGGCACCACTACTGGTGGTGAAGCCACCCCTGAACCCAATCCCTCCCTCAAAATCAGGCCATCAAAGCATCTCATCCATTCATTTTATCCTGCAGAACTTGAAGCAGGCCAGAATACTGCCCCTCATTGCCAGATGTAGAGGGCTCCCTTGAAACACCCGCACTTAATATGGCCTGACCCTCATATTTGTAATGGGATCCAAAGCCTTTACCATGACCTGGTGTAAATTAATTTGGGTAGGTGCATTGGTCACAGTATCACCCTGGTCTCTGGCGCCATTGGCCACAGCACTCCCTGAAGCACGTTGGCCAGGAAACTGAGGATGATGAGTAGCCCCCTCATGGAACCACAGCCCTTCAAGGCGNACCCTGGCTTCCTCCTTGAATTTTCTAAAAGGCTTACACCTCCTCCCAGCTATCACAAACATCCTTTGCCCTGATGAGAGAGAGATGGTCTAACTATTGAAAAAACAGCCTTCAAATGGCAATTTTCAAACTGTGATATCTCAGCTATTATCCAAGCGATTGAGCTGAGATTTGGACAGCATGCACCGCATACCCCATTGATCCTTCATCACAAATCTTATGATCCTTACTTTAATCATGCCAATTCTATAATGAATAGAATATTAAGCTTTATAATGGAACGTGCAACATGCCTTAACTATAGAAGGATTCCTGTCACTGTATAATGGATCCTGACACTCTATAATGATCTAATATTACCTATCTGTCTCCTGATAGATTTTCATACACGGTTTTCAGATGAATCACTGTCCTGGTTTGTGCCACAGTGAAACCTGTGTTGCCAGGTAGACTGTGGGTCTAACACAGTTTATTTGTTCCTTTGTTTTCAGTACTTATTCTTATCTGAAAATATTTTAAAGTTTTACCATATTTGTTGAGTCCCTATTATCAACAAAAATATGGACAACATTTTTATAATTGTGCGCCACTACTTGACTTCATCATGTGTCATGGCATTGAATTTCATAGACTATTTATTTGTTTGTTTGTTTGTTTGCTTGCATTTTTATCCCAGCCCCTTCTGCTAATAGCAGTGCAGGGTGACTAACACATCAATGCAAATAGACAGTATAAAATACAATTAAAAAAACTTTCCTAAAAAACCAGAAATATAAAAACTCCAGAGTAAAACACCGCAGAACAATGGAAAACCATATTCCCTAACCTTCATCCCCCTCACCCTACTCTTCTCCCTCACCAAAAGCCTAACAGTCAGGTCTTACATACTTGTTGAAAAGAGGAGAGGGCTGGGGCCACATAGAAATCTCTTGGGAAGGCATTCCACAGCCTCGGTGCTGCCGCCAAAAATGCCTTCTCCATAGTCTCCCACAGAGATACCCATGGGACTTTGAGAAGGGCACCCGCAGTAGATTGCAGGGGATGATCCAGAGCCTGGGGAGTGAGGCAGTCCCACAAAGACTGCCTCAATCCCCCTGAGCTGTTTTAGGAGGGGTGGGGTAGAAATTTGACTAAATAAATAAATAAATAAATATGTAGGGCCGAAGCTAAATAGGACTTTATAGGTAAGTCAACACTTTGAATCTGTCTGGAAGTCTATAGGTAGCCAGTGGAGAGGGTGGAGCACTGGTGTAACGTGCTCACAATGACCCATGCAAACTGCCGCAATCTGCATCAGTTGCAGCCTCTGAACCGTCACCATGGGTAGTCCCACTTAGAGTGCATTACAATAGTCCAGTCTTGAGGTGATGAAAGCATGGATGATGGTTGCCAGGTCAGAGTTTGAGACGAATGGTCGAAGCCACCCTACCAGATGTAATTAATGAAATGTGCTCCTCACTACAGCCCACACCCTCCATCAAGTTCATTCTAATTTTTTTCACAGTCTTGTAGAGAATGCTGGTTTTCAGCTTATTTCAGAAACCAGCAGCGTCTCAGCTTAATTCCTGACGAGAACAACAATAACAAAAAAAATCACTGCACATGCACAAATGGCCATCAGGCTGTTCCAGCATCCCTGCCATTTTGGAAAATGGCAGCTGGTTCATGCATGTGTGGTGGCCAATTTGTGCATGCACAGACCAGCTGCCACTCCCCCCCACAACCCACACACTTGGATCTTGGATTTTTGGCATTTCTCACAAGAAGCAAAAATGCTTCTTGTTTCAGGGAACCTATTCTCCATAAGTTAATTACAGAACAACACCACCACATAAATTATTTGCATTTTTGGATAACCCTCTGAATAACATCCACATCAGAAATGGGTATTTGCATGTTTAGCTATTCAGATACAGTTGATTTATTTATTTCCCTAATCTGAATATTTGGTTTGTTATATCGATTATTTCAGTATATTGATTTCTTTGTTTTGGTATTCACAGTAGCATTAATACTGCCAAAATGATATAACTACAATACCAAAACAGCAGAATAATTGAACAACCAATCTGAAATAACCAAAATGTTTTTTTGATAAAACAGGAATGGACAGCAGCTATTATTTGCTTTGTTGGTTTATGTTCAAATTTTGCTAATTCAATGGATTTATTAATTTTTGCGAAAATTCATTACAACTCTAGTTGTGACCCCAAGGGGTGGGGGGCACACCATCACTGGATGGGGTCAGAATCCTGATTGATACCTGATATGTTTTGCATTTTTCTTTTGCCCTCAGGAGTTCAGTGATTATATTTAAGTCTAAAAAATACTGTTTATACCAACAAAATTTGGAAACCACTAGGCTAAAGGGGTATTTTCGTAGACAAGATATGGCTTCATTTATAGTGGATCAATGGCTAAAATAAACTTGGTGGCTCTTTCAAGAGCATTTTGATTGTGTCTACAGCAGGGGTTCTCAACCTTTTTCCAGTCATGAGCACTGGAGTGACATAAGTGACTGCTTGGGAGTGTTGCATAATTTGCATGCATGATGTGCATAAATATGCATTTATGCAAATCCCCTGCTAAACGACAAAGGGAAAGTTTGCCTTACTAACAACAGGACATTAAGGGTAATCCTTCACTCACTGAAGTCAATAGCCCAGCTCACATTAACTTTAATGGAGGAAGGACTGTTTCATAGTGCCCCTGAGCACTACTGACAGCTGGCTTGGGGAGCACTTTCACACATTGCTCGAGCACTCTGATGCTCCTGAGCACAGGGTTGAGAATCCCTGGTCTACAGTTGTGAAATCCTCTCTATTAGGCTTAGATTCCTAGAGATCTGTTATAGCAAGAATTAGGGGTGGGACTTCAGGCAAAAAAACCAGATACCGGTTTTACCGGATACCGGTTTCCCAAAAACCGGTTTGCCAGATTCATCATCATCATCATCATCATTTTATTTAGGCACGGGCTCTCACCATGGCCAACATACAACAAACAACAAACAGATACAAATACAAAGACAGATTCAAAGACAAATACAATAAAATACAGTATAATAATACTATTAGAAACCAGTAGACCAAACCCGGATGTTCCCCGGAAGGCCTAGTAAAGCACTGAAGCCAGCCAGCGCCGAAGCCTCCATACCGCCATGCTTCAGTCACCGCTGCTGCCTGGAGCGCAAAAGGTAGGCGATCCCTGGGTGGGGGGGTAGGGTAATCCCTGGGGTGGGGTGTGTGTTAAACCACCCCCCACTCCAGGGATCACCCTAGTACCTGCTGCTGCGGGCCCCGGGTCACCGCTGCTGGCACAGCGGCAACCCGGAGCGCACACTAGCAGGGACTTTGGGTAACAAAAATTAAAAAAAAAAATCCAGCCTGGGCAAGGTGGTTGGGGGGTGTCCCCCCTTCCACCCACACAGCCTGAATGGGGGAGGGAAAGTGTTTTTGGTTTTTTTCCTTTTACATTGCGGCCATTCATTTCAATGGCATCAATGTAAAAGAATCCGGCATGGGGAACCGGTACCCCCAATAACCAAATTAATCCGATACTGCTGGTACAGCAAAATACTGATAGTATTGGATACTGGGGGAACCAAAATTCCCACCCCTAGTAAGGATACAATCTAGAGACGAAACGGGTACCTGCAAAAATGGACATACCCATCAAATTTTGGTACTCAAATTGACTTGAAAATATCCCGAACCAATTGGTACCCGATTTTGACCCAATTCAAATACCTGATGTCCCAGAATGTCGACTTCTGATCCTGATTTTTCAGTTTTCCATCTTGATTTACTGAACTGTAATCGTAAAATTGAAAAATCGGTACCAGAAATTTCTGATTTCTTGGGTATCTGCATACCTATACCTGTAGCCTGTGAAGTATCCAATGCAGTACTCAAAAATGCTAGGGATGGGCGAACGCGGTTCGGATGTTCGGAGTTTGGCCCAAACTCAGCCTGTTCGGACATCTGGTCCAAACTGAACATCTGAACTGAACTCAAACATGGCCGAACAGTTCGGACTTGTTTGGGTGAGTTCAGATGAGTTCAGGGGCAGGAAAAATGTTACTTCAGGTGGGAAAAACGTGACTGGAAGGGGAAGGCAGCTGAGGAGCAGACTTCCTGGCACCAGGGGAGGAGACCAGGGGTCAGTTCAGGGTCAAATAATACCGATACTGAGGAAAACATTTCAAATTTGGTATCGGTATCAATAGCGCTATTTTCGAATGTTCGGTCAAGTTTGGGCGAACTGAACTCCGCCGAAGCGAACAACCGAACCTGAACTTGGGTTTCAAACTGAACAACCAAATGTCCGAACATCCAAACCGCATTCTGTTTGTCCATCCCTCTAAAATGCAGGTATTTCATGCAGCTAGCAAATGAGCTACCCATTTCAGCTTCAGTACAGTCTAATTTCATCTGTGAGAAGAAGTGGGTGAGTTCAGTTGCTACTGTGATTATGGATTCTACTACTATCCTATAGTGCCTTGAAAAAAAAATAAGAGCTGAATCTCATTTTTCTGTCAGAGAGAGAAATTGGACCTGAGAGATCACACTGTGTTGCCAAACTTTAAACCCTAAACCTGAGTGAGTCATCTTAGACTTGAGCACTTTCTGTGCTTATCACTAGGGGTGAGAATTTTGGTTTCGGATAGAACTGAAATGTCTGAAAATGGCTATTTCAGATTAATCCAACATTTTGCTTCTTTTTAGTTCCGGTGTGTTTTTGTGTGTGTTTGTTTGTTTCATTGATTTAAATTTGTTTTTATTTTTTTTTTTTTTTTTGTTTTTTTTTTTCTACCCAGAATCCCACCGCTACTACTCAAAGATCTATACCTGGTGGGAATAGCACAACCCATTGTTAATAATCATTGCAGGTAGCTCTTTACTGAATTGTCAGGTGGGAGGAAATATATTATTGTGGGTAAAGATACAAACATGTCAATGATTTCTGAGCTGTGGAATATTAAGTACTGCTGTGGAGTATTGTAGTGGTCCAGTCAATCAGCAGTGGCTACCCTCTTCCATCTAATCAGGATAAGACTGAAGGGATCAGACCTTTTATATTCTTGAATTTTATCTGCCTGTTTAGAACAGGGAAATGAATATCTGACATATTTTCTTAACCATGCCTGATATCTGTGTCCTTCCCTGTTCCATCACACTATGCATGATCATGGATCTGCACTAATGAAAGTGATTTTTGTTCATGCGGAATAGCCCAAATTGTCCATGCACAAAACCATATTTCACTTAATGTAAATTTATTTATTTATTTTAAAAATGTATACCCCACTCCTCCTGCCAGGCAGCCCAGGGCAGCTAACAAAATCAGAATCAATAAAATACAATAAAACATATTAAAAAAATCATAACAACAACAATAAAAATAGTAAAAATGAGGAGAAAAAATGTGCATGATAATACCCTCCATGTTCAATCAGATGGACATTGTCTTGTGCACACACAGTATAATACTGATTGAACATGTGCAAAAATATGTTCACTAGTGTGAATGCGTGATTTGCCACAGTGCAAGAAGAAGTGGGGGGGAGAGCAAGAGCAGCCAAACTGGAGCTCCAGAAGAACTCCAGTTCTGGAGACGAGAACTCTATTGGATCCCCTTCCAGAAGACCAGAAACGGACCAGGAAAAAACACCATGCACGGAATTCACCCAGATACTCTGTTTCAGCTCTAGAGGATTATGACCAGTCCATGGTCAGAATATGCACATTATCAGCATCATCTGCCCCGCCCCAAAGATGGTCACAGCACCTGTAGAGACCAAAACCACCTGCCTTGAGCAGCCACATTCACCATGCAGTGAATGTGCATCAGGCAGCAGGTACACAAGAAAATTTCTGGGTTGATAGTGATCTGTTGATCCAGACATTTTATGAATCACTGTATTCTGCTAATGGTAAGTAAAAGAGGTAAATATTTTCGTACATATATTTAAAAACTGTTCTGGGTCTCACATGCATCATTTAAGATAATGCAGTAGATTTCATTTGATTCTGTGCAGTTGGGGAGAGAATGAGGATCTATGCAAGACTTTTTGGAGGAAGGAACCATATCAAATGGAGAAAACACTGTTTCTTCTGTGCGTGATACCTTTCTTCTCCCAGCCTCACCATCAGTACATCCTGTGTCCTAGGAGATAGGGCAGGAGATCCATCAGACTAGATATCGGTGAAACATCATGACAGGTAGGGATAGGCAAA
>QEPC01009335.1:518048-529106 GCA_003113815.1 Sphenodon punctatus
ACCCACCATCAGAGTTCTGGGGCCAAGTTACAGGCAGGGAGGGTTGTGTCCAATATCTAGAAGCTGCCACTCTAGCCCCAGGACCCACCATAATGGGTCTGCGGACATCATTCCTCGCACAGAGAGCCTTCATTCTACCGTACCAAGAAACAGTCACTCCAGCCCCAGGACCCACCGTCAGGGTTCTGGGGCCAAGTTACATGCAGGGAGTGCTGTGGTCAATATCTAGAAGCTGCCACTCTAGCCCAGGACCAACCATTATGTGTCTGCGGCCATCATTCCTCGCACAGAGAGCCTTTGTTCTACTGCACCAAGAAACAGTCACTCCAGCTCCAGGACCCACTGTCAGGGATCTGGGGCCAGGTTACAGGCATGGAGGGCTGTGGCCCATACCTAGAAGCTGCCACCTTAGACCCGGAACCCACCGTGATGGGTCTTGGGCCATCATTCCTTGCACAGGACACTGTCATTCCACAGCACCAAGAAACATCCACTCCAGCCCCAGGACCCGCCATCAGGGTTCTGGGGTCAAGTTACAGGCAGGGAGGGCTGTGTCCAATATCCAGAAGCTGCCACTCCAGCCCCAGGACCCACCCTCAGGGTTATTGTGCCCTGTCATTCTACTCACGGGGTGCTATCATTCCACCTTCTCTTTACACAACCTTATGTTCATGACGAGAGAGACAGAGACAGAGATACAGAGAGAGTCTCCCCACTGCTAGAAGGAGAGACAGACACGATCCCACCCATGCTGTCACCAGCACTATATGGCCAAAGAGAGAGAGAGAGAGACAGAAGCTTCCCGCTAGAAAAAGAGAGATGGGGGTTAGAGGGGGAAAGGTAGGTATATCCAGCTACCCTGGCTGCCACCTGCCAGAACCAGGAAGAACTCCCATCTGTCCTCATGCACCCAATACCCATTCCCCACATCCACCACACAGCAAACCTACCATAATGAAATGGAATATACCACAACATATAATATGTGCCTGCCTGCCTGTCTGCGTTCCTGTACCTGCTGCTACCACCTATCGCATGACTGAATGAAGTGTGCTGCATAGGCTTTAGGCTGTCATTCCACTATCCATGAATCAGTCATGCCCACCTGTCCCAGGAACCATCAACTAGATTATGAGACCATCATTCCAGTCACTGGGGGCTGCATTCCATTCTACTGCATCCAGAAGCTCAGTGCCCACATGCCAGCCTGACCCCCCCCCAAGCCTTCTCCTCCACACCCACCCGTGGATGCCCGCTGAAGCTGCTGTAAATAAAAGCCCGTCCAACCACCAGCTCCCGCCGCCTGCTGCCCGCTGCCAAGGAGCCTGTCTCTCTTTCTCTCTGTCACTCCCACCCACACAAACACAAGCCCTGCACCTCCTGGGGGCTGCCTGAAAGTTGAGACCCTGCTGCTAGCACAGCACAACTTTGGGTTAACAACTATGCTACATGGGGTGGCAGGTTCTGCTGGTAGGGATCAACAAGCTGTATGAGATTCTGCCACCTGCAAGCCAGAACTTCAGCACATAGGGATAAAAGTTTGGCCAGGTCAAATGAAGCTCGTAACAAGAAATACAACATCTTTTATTAAAACTATTTAAATAACAACAAAACAACATTCTGAAACCAAAATCAAACATTCAAAGGAAACATAAATTAAACTATGGGTCTCTGGTCCTGTCCCCCTGGACTTGGGGGAAAAGCAACAGCCATTGGGGTGCAGCAGAGGGCTGGGGACCGGCCACCCAGGACTCTTCCAGCTAATAGCTGTGGGAGACAGCAAACATCATGGCCCCTTGCACGTCCCGATACCACCTGGAGAGTCCCTGGTGGTACATTTCCAGGCGTTCCACGTCGGCGGAGAGGTAATGGCTGTAAGCTGGAGAGCTTCTGCCTCTCCACCTGGACTGCCTGGAACTTCTCCACCAGGCGGTTGTCCATAGTGGCTGCTGTGACCTGCAGACTGGCCACAAAGTCCCAGGTGGGCCTCTCCAACTTGGCCCAAAAGGCTTTGGTCTCAGCATTCTTTCAGGGCCCGGGGGTCTCCACATCGGGGATGGTGGGGGGGGGAAGGTCTTACATGGCATCGGTTTTGGGTTGCCTTCCCTCCCTTCTTGTGGCCCTGGGGCTGAGGCTCCATGGCCACACCAGTGTCCTCCGCCTGCCGCCTCACTCTCATGCCATGTCACTTTTCAATGTGGTCCCTTCCCTCTGAAGCTGGAATCTTTTCTGGCAGAACTAAAAAGAGCATAAAAAGATAGGAACATAAGAAGTGCCATACTGTGTCAGACCAATGGTCTGTCAAGCCCTCCCTGCATTCTGTCTCCACAAGTGGGTGGACTGGGTGGCCAATCTCTCTCTGCAGGGGACTTCCATTCCTAACAGGTCATAGGGCAATTCATTCCCAGTTTTTCCAGTCCCTGTGCCTTACTTTGCATGTGGCAACTCCATCGCCCTTGTCATTAAACCTCCAGACATCCGACCTTGACGGCTGGATGGCTGGGGGTGTCACTGTCGACCTCGGTCTAGGGGTCCTCCTTGGCCTGGCAGTGGTACCAGCGCTGGGGCCGGTATCCGATTCCTTTCTGAAATGGGAACACATTAATAACACCAAAGTAATATCATGCATTTTATGATGATGCCTCTAGTTACCCCTCCTTGGGGGTGCTAGGGATTGCAACTAGGAAGACTCTGGTTGGCACGTGAAAATCCTGCCCTCCCTGGGGTGCTTGGGATGGCAATGGAGCCCTCCCCTCCTTGGGTTGTGCAAACCCTGTCCTCCTTGGGTTGCTAGGGGATGCTAGGTATTGCAACTAGAGTCCCTGGCTGGCACGTGCAGATCCTGCCCTCCTTGGGGTGCTAGGGATTGCAACTAGTGGAAAGGCCCTGACTAGCACGTATCACAAACCCTGCCCTCCTTGGGGTGATAGGGATGGCAATGTGAGATGTGACCCTGGCTGGAAAGACCCTGCCCTTATTTGGGGGTGCGTAGGGAATGGGATGGCAACTGGAGAGTGGAGACCCATGTTAGCCTGGCACATGTTTGGGTGGAGGTGCTGCTCGTGTAAGAGCCCCCCACACTACAGTACCCTCTCTCTCTGTGGTAGACATCCACTGCCACCAGCTGATGCCCACTGTTTGTGCCTGACTGATGTCCACCACCGACACACCCACCCGCACACCAGTGAGCTCGCTCTAATGGATAGAGCCTTTCTTGTCCTCAAAATAAAAAAAAAGTTTACAAACCTGGCAGCACCTCCTGAGCCCGCCGCTTGCTCCTCATCCGGGGAGCTGGGCACCAACACTGGAGATTTAGGGGGCAGCAACCTCCTCCTCCTCCTCCTCCTCCTCGAGCGGCAAGTTGGTCCCCAGCCGGGGAATTAGCACTGCAGCCTTATTCTTATTCTTTTTTTTTTTTTTAAATCATGCAGCCAAAACACACAGTCTCCCACCACACACCAACACTTACCAACCAGCCAAACAACACAGCCAAACCCAACCAAAACAGCCAAAACACACAAAACAAACAGCCACCCAGCCAAACACACACTCTCTCGACACACAGCTCCACACACACTCAAATTTCCGGTTTCCAGCGTGATCACAGGCTCTCGCGATGCTTTTTCTGAACGGCCGAACTGAACGGAATGGCCGAACCCAAACTCAGCAAACGACCTGAACGCCGAAACCGAACGCAACCGAACTGAACGGCCGAACCAAAACCGCGATCTGTTCGCCCATCCCTAATCACAGGTGGTGAAAAAGTAGTTTGTGCCATTTTACTCCTGTATCAGATAGCTATTTGATTCTAGGTAAACTGTTGCAACCATTTACTTTTCGGAAGCCTGATATTCTAAGCATTTTTTTGTTTTTATAACTTAGACCTCAAAAAGTTTTTTGCCATTCTGAGTCTGGAATTTAAAATGTCAGCAGCATGTCCATGTGTTCTCTGAAAGTAATCAAAAAACCCATACTCAATTCATCCCTCAGTCCCTTGCATAAAAAGAGCAGCAGAGGGTGTTTTATCAACAGAAATAATTGGACTTGCAACAGATGAGGCATCAATAATGACTGAGAAAAGGATTAACCTTGTGGATCCTGTAGATGTATATTGCCATGAAACAACTGAACTGTCCTTGTGAGTCCTTTCCTTAGAAACAGCCTTAAGCACAAGCTCCCCTTTCTCCATGGATTATACTAAAAAATGCATTCAAGCTTATGGAGACTTGGAATGGGTTAACATTCGAAAGAAACCTGAAATATAACCATTTCCAAAATTATTAGCTAAGACCAAATGTTCAGCCTCATTTGCCTATAAATAACTTTTGCCATCAGCTGAATATGAATTAGAACAGAAAATTAATGAAGCCAACATTTAACCTCCAATGTATGTAAAATAAATGCCAAATGCTCCCCATCCCTACTGCAAGGATATTGGGATGGGGGGAGGGGAGGATGTGGCAGATCTGTCACACCCACTCTACCATGTTTCTCTTTTCCAGGGTTAACTTTCTGATGGAGACTAGAGATGAAAAGAATTTTCAGCCTCAAATGTTTTAAAAAATGAATTTGTATATTTGTTTCCAAAAAATGAATCTTCCAGTTTTTTAGTCTGTTGCATTTGTGAAAGTCATCACTTTGTTATTCATCAGTTCATTGTTCACAATATCTTTATTTGCACTTTGTGACTTCATGTCTTCATGAACTCATGCATTTCCACCTCCTTCATTGTGTGGCGTGAGTGGCACAAATTTTAAAAATAATCATTACCAAGTACACAAATAATGAAGGAAAGCAATAGCACCACCAAATACCAAAGTACCAAATAACGAAGTAAAGGAAACAACAAAGAATAAATTGACGAATAAAAAACTGATATAAAGGGAAAGTTAAATTCTGTTTGAATCTGGCAAATGGTGATTTTCAAATCTGGCTTCAGAATTTGGTTCACACTTGCAAACATGAATAAGCCAAATTTGAAATTTCCTTTGAATGCTTGTTGCAGTATGTAACAGAGTGACTGCTTACAGCTAAAACATCCCCAATAGAGTAGGGTTAAAGTTACAAGAAATCTCTAAGCAGGAGGCTAGCTGAACTGATGCAGCCTTAGGTGAAGGCAACTGGCCGCTCAGGCTGCCAGCTAGATGTTGCAATCTTAATTGAGAGAAGCTGCCTATGCAGCTAGCTGATTAATGGACAGCTAGTAGTCTACAGGTGTAGAGGAATGTGGAGGGGATTGTGCAAGCTCCGGCCTATCCCAGCTAGGGGAGGAGTTTATAACAGGCAGCTTGCCTTCTGAGAAGAGAAGTTCAAGGAAAGCCAATGATCGAGTGGCTCCTAGGCATCCTCTCCCAGCGCATCAGCTCGACAGGTCCCCATGGTTTACGGAAGACCTGGAATGTCTGAAGCATGTTGGGAAGTGGTTAGAGCACCAGTGTCACAGTACTTGTGCCCAAGATGATCAGTTGAGGCACTAAGAATTTTTAAAGTCCTATACCATGGTGGTGAGGGCAGCAAGGAAGTGGTTCTTTACTGCACTCATTGCATCTGCTCAGTCACGTCCAACAGAGCTGTTCCTGGTGGTGAGAGATCTGGTTGGTGCAGCCTGTCTCTGGCTGTAACTGGATTCATCCATGGCCCATTACGACATTTTTTCAAAAGTACTTTGCTGACAAAATCACTTGCATTGAGCACAATCTTGACTCCGTCACATTAGAGGCAGGAGCAGAGCTAGAGGTTAGGAATGCCCTGTCTGGTCATATTTTATGGGATAATTTTCAATTTGTGATGCCTGCCGATGTGCTGGGATCTGTTTGAGCCACAACTTGTAAACAAGATCCTTGCCCATCCTATTTGGTAAAAGCTACCAGGGGGAGATAGCTGGCGGGGGTTATCAATTCCTCCCTTTGGGAGGGGAAGGTGCCAAGTTGCCTGAAGATGCTGTGGTTCGGCCCCTTCCCCAAAACCCATCATTTGACGTTGATGCCCTGGTCAGCTACAGACCTGTGTCTAGCCTTCCTTTTTTAGGGAAGGTTATTGAACAGGGAGTGGCTCATCAGCTCCAGGTGCATTTGGACGGCATCGGTTTTCTTGATCCCGTGCAGTCTGTTTTTTGCCCGGGTTACAGCACAGAGACAGCACTTGTGGCCTTGGCTGATGACCTCCTTGTGGAATTGGACAAGGGTTGTCCTGTTAGTCCTATGAGATCTATCGCAGCCTTCAACACTGTTAACCATTAGTTGTTGGTGACTTGTCTGCGAGACTTGGCGGGGGTGGATGGAACTGTTTTACATTGGTTCCATTCCTATCTTGTGGATAGATCCTAGTGGGTGGTGCTAGGGAACTGTACTTTGTCCCCTGGTGACCTCCCATGTGGAGTCCTGCAGGGTTCTGTTCTCTCCCCTCTCTTGTTTAATGTATATATGAAGCCACTTGAGGAGGTCGTGCACAGCTGGGGGGTCCACTGCTGTCATCAATGTATGGAGTATACAAGCTGTATCTGTCATTTTCATCTGACTCAGGCCTCGCTGTCTCGGTACCTGGATGCTGTGTGGGATTGGATGAGATTGAGCCGATTGAAGCTCAATCCCGATGAGATAGAGATGATGCTAGTTTGCGAGACTGGTGATCTGGGTGAGGAGGTCTCCCCAGTTATTGGGGACGTCCGTCCTCCTTTGGTTCCATCTGTGCGGAGCCTAGGGGTGCTCCTGGACTTGCAGCTATGCCTGGATTCTCAGTTGTTGTCTGTGGCCAGGGGCACGTTTTGCCAATTATATCTGGTGAAAAGCCTCCGCCCATATGTCTCAGACTCCGATCTCACCACTATCATCCAGGTGTTTGTCACCTCGAGGCTAGACTATTGCAATGCACTCTATGTGGCACTGCCCAAGATGACAGTTTGGAAGCTGCAACTAGTGCAGAATGCAGCAGCCTGTCTCCTTACTGAGTCGGGCCACAGGGAGCACATAACACCTGTGCTCTGAGCACTGCACTGGCTGCCTATTTTCTTCTGCGCCCAATTCAGTGTGCTAGCTTTGACCTTTAAACCCCTTCACAGTCTAGGTCTCATTTATCTGAGCGATCACCTCACCACGTGGGCCCCTGGCCCACCCCTGTGTTCGTCTGGGGGTGCCATCCTGGAAGTCTTGCATTACCAACGTATTCAGATGGACAGGAGGGCATTATTGGCGGCCACGCTGTCAATTTAAAAGTCCCTGCTGGTGGAGGTTTGCCTCAGGCTGAATATTCTCACCTTCTGATAAATTGTAGGACCTGGCTTTGCCGCCAGGTGTTTAGTGGGGGAGGAAGGAAAGGTGGGATTGGGTATGTTGAGGTAAAATTGTGGCCTGTGTTTTCCTAACTGTGGGTGTTTTATTGTTTTTCACACTCTCTCATTTTGCCTCAGTTTCCTCAAAGGGAAAATGTGCTTAGTAGTCCTGGCCTGACATAATCTGGTCTGAATATAGGGCAACTATCTTCCAATACGTTGAAACTCAGTTTACACTGTGCTAAAAGCCAGCCAACTCAGCAAATTATTGTAAATACCATTTTATTTATAAATGAGGCCATGAGACAAAGAACGTGATAAATATAAAGCATAGTTTACTTAAATTCAAATAAAAACATGGTACATAAAGAGACAGTGTCAGATATGCATGCATGATATAAAAGGACATTTCTGTTCAGAGAAACAGTTCTATTATTAGTTCAAAGATCTTAACATCTATAAGAAATAACATATGCTTTAAGTATTGTTGGCTCAATGCATAAAAATAATATACTTTCATATTCACCCAGTCCAGTGTCCCATACTGCCATAAGGATGGTGAGAAAACACCAAAGAATGGAGGAGCTTTCTGAAAAATCAGTTTTTCCTCTCCCTCTTTATAGAATGAAAATGCTTAGAAGTCAGTTTAAATGATATCTTCAATTTCATCATGCATATTAAAAATAGTAATCTCTGACCTTTGCAAATTAGCTATGATGGCAGTTGATAATGGAAATTTCAAAGAAAAGTGAAGTTCAAAAAATGTAACCTGAGAATGCATTGATCCAAAATTAGGAAGTGGAAAAAGTTTTCTGCCATAACAAGTGATTGTGCGATTCACTGTTAATATAGTTGGTTGCAAAGCTGGAATATTACATTCAGATTTTCCAGCAAGGACTATGAATGAACCATTTGTAAGGAAGTCAGTAAAAACAAATGAAACCTTACTTGATTGAATCCTAATAGGACAAGAAGGGGAAATATGTGTAATTTGTTTGCAAAACAAGTATCCAAAATCTTGACATTCATCAGTATGTAAGTATGGGTATTTTTAGACGTGACGGGCCTCCCTTTTACCACGGCCCAGGATCCATTTTGGATCCTGGACCAGAATCAGGCCAGCCGTCCCTTAGATGTGCCAGCCTGATTCTGCTCGGGGATCAGGGAGGGGGTGGGCTGTGCAGCACGACATGCGGCTGCACAGTCCCACCCCCATGCTCCCCCAGGCGGTCACCCTCCAGGAGACGGGCAGGTTCAGCGGTCAATTCGGCTGGACCATGATCCGGGATTGGCAGAAGGGGGCAAATGTTACTTTCCACTGATCCTGGATCGTGGTTGTGCTAACCACGATTCCGGAGATTCCTCATCTCCAGAATCATGGTTAATCTGATTCACGCCGGAGGTTCACTAGGGTGAACATCTGGCGGGAATCCTTTAGATGGCAGGAATCCTTTAGATCCTTTAGAACTCTCCTCTACCACAGGGATTGACTGTGGTAAGAGGAAGGTCCATAACGTCTGAAATACCCTACATTATGCTTTCAAAAACATCTGTGAAGACATATTTTTATATTGTTTATGTGGGCATGAGCAATATTTGTTCCGGTAGCTACTAAAAAATCCATATTCAGAATATTCCTATTAGTCAAATAAACCATACTAGGAATTTTCAAATGAATTTTAAAAATGAATATTGCATCGCATATTAAGAATGTACCACATCTTTAGGGGTCACTAAGAACTGAATCTGATAATGGTTTCATGTTAAAAATCAAACACGATCTGTGTGCTGTAGAATTTGCATATTCTCATCACTTAAAGATAAGGATTGCTGAATCACAGTAGTATTAACAATAGTCCAGGGAACATACCCATTGCTTAAAGAAAAAATATTTTTTTTTACAACTGAGTGACAATAATTTCCATAATCAATTCATCATAAAAAACTGCCAAATCATGTTTGACTATCAAGGCCACTTGAGTTAAAGCATCCTTGACCAAATAAACTCAATTTCTTAAATTTATATTATTGGCATCCTGCAATCTAGAAATCTTTTCCATAGATTTTGCAAGCAAAAAATTGGGTTTTCTAAATACTTGTGCATTATTCAAAGATTCTACTTGAAAAATCTTCCTAGATTTATAAGTGGAAGAAAGGAAACTCTCTGAAGCATCATCAGGTGTTGCTAAAACATGAATATTATGATGAGTTTTATTTGTGCCCCATATCACTCTTTTGGGGTTCATGTATAATAAAGAAGCATTAATACAGGAATGTGTACAGGGATAATCATCATTTTCCTGAGGTACCATGATAAAATCTTCTAATGCTTGAAACACTGAAAATAAATAATGTTTTTCAGATAAATTTTTACATTTTTGATACAGCGAATAAATGGCATAATTATCATCAAAAAATTGAGTAGCGTTGACAAATAATGGACCTTGTACCAAGTTAAACCAATGCTTATTTCCCAAACTCACCCTCTCTTTGGCTGTATAAATACCCATGAGATTTGGAGTGACATTAACACTATATGGGCCACAATTCCATGAATGTAAATCCTTAGAAGCAAGAGCATTATCATTACTACATTCAAGAGGCTGTTGAGCATTAACAAAGGCACTTTTACAAGATAAAATACCCTCAGATCTATTGAGAAAAAAATAAAACCTAGGGATATCACAAAATGAAGTCCCAGTAACACCAATAAACATCTCATTAGCACCTTTGTCATGCCATTGAGAGGCTAAACACTTAGCTTTGAGCTCTCCAGTAGCAGAATTAGTAAGATAAGAAGTCAAAATGGAGTTTAATTCTAAAGAACCATTCACAGTTAATTTTGATTCATCCCACCAAGAGGTATTATATAAAAAAAGATGTGCAAAAATTACACCAGTATAAGGCAACTGACCAACTGGAACTCTGTATTCATGATCTTCACCTCTAGAATGTTGCTGCTTCGCATAGTGCAAGTGATCAGAAAAATCATCAATAGCTAGGTACCACCGAGGCAGGCCTTTTGTTGCAGTTTTAACATCAGTCCAAAATTGAGGTCTGTCACAGTGATCTGCATATACATGAGGTCTTGGCCACTTCCTCGGTTTCCCATAGGAAACAAAATAAAATGTCCA
The DNA here is from genome assembly GCA_003113815.1 of Sphenodon punctatus. Taxonomy (NCBI): domain Eukaryota; kingdom Metazoa; phylum Chordata; class Lepidosauria; order Sphenodontia; family Sphenodontidae; genus Sphenodon; species Sphenodon punctatus. The sequence goes on from QEPC01009335.1 coordinate 528,450, forward strand.
TAGGAAACAAAGCACATTTTATCAGTATAGCTGCTTTGATGACAAGGATCTGTATCTGGAACAAGAAAATGTGCATTTCTACTGTCCAAATCTCACAAGTCTTCTTCTATAGCCTTTGCAAGATGTGTGTTAGCTTCTTTTGAGAACAAGTCATAACAATAAGCATGTGCTCTTGTGTCTATGTTTAAAGTAAAAGAAACCAACAGTTCACTTAATTGGGAAACAATAGGCTTAGAAAGGGATTATGAATTGTCCCAAATGGAATACCTGCAGTCTCCACGTGTACGGGAACAACCTCTATATGAAGAGTACGTTTAGGTCTGGCATTATGCATGCGTCGATACGCAACACTAGCATTGTGTGCCTCGGAGAGGTTCCAATAAATTGGAGTAGCAGGTAACAAAACAGTATGAGTCCATGTTAAATGAAGGACTGAAAAAACAATAGTAGAAGTTAAAATAGTTGTGCAAAAAAACCCCAAAATGCTCCATAAAAAACAAGATGTAAATCTTCGGTACCTAGGCCAAAAATATTGTCTGAGACTTGGCTGTGGCAGAGGTGCCTTTTGAGACACTTCATCTATAGCAAGAGAGTAGTCAGGTGCTGTTGGTGGGAGAGGCTGAGGTTGAAGTGGAACTAGACAATCATCCATCATTA
>QEPC01009335.1:548041-577284 GCA_003113815.1 Sphenodon punctatus
GCCGCAAACAGACGTTCGAGACACGGTGACCACAGGTGGGTATTCACCGTGGTTCACCGTGATCTCGTAACGTCTGAAGACACCCAACGTCTAATAAAAAAACATAGTTGCTAATTTGGAACTCAGGACTTAAATTAATAAACAGCATTATTTTTTTTCTAATAATAAGTTAAAACTGATTACAGTTAAATTAGCAAAGTCTTGTTCCAAATTACAAATATAATCGGCAATGTTGAGTGCATTGCCTATTGTCTTCATATCTGAGGAAGCTAATAGTTATCCTCAGTTTGAGGGCCATTGAGGAAAATAATGTCAGACTGTTCTGTGGCCCTTTGTGGTTTTCCACATCCTAGTCTGTGCGCAATCTCTCTCCACCATTATCTAAGATTTTTCCTGAATTTTGACCAACAGTGTCCTGAATACTAGGGCTGAACAAGAATCCCATTTTTTTACATGGGATTTCATGCTGACTACATCTTGTCCCCAGCATGAAATCTTGCAAGCGATGTCTTTAAAAACAAAACAAAAAAAGAACCACGCACGTGGGAAAATGGCCACTGAGCCCATTCTGCACATGCACAGCTGTTTTCCAAAATGGTACAAGCTGTGTCACTGGCTCACTGGCATTTTGGAAAAAGGAAGCTGGTTTGCGCATTTGCTAAATGGCCACCTCACATCAGCTGAACAGTCCCCTTTTCCAAAATGGTTGTGACATTGCTAGCACCATCTTTTTAAAAAGCTGTGCGTGTGCAGAACAGCCCTGACAGCCATTTTCCACACATGCCGTTCTTTTTTTCTCCCCTCGTGTTTCTCGGTGAGAATGAAGCTGAGATGCTGCTGTTTCTCTGTTCATTCTGGCTTGTTAGAATGAGCTGAGAACTGTGATTCTCACTGAGAATCGAGAGAAACCTGAGATCGAATTTCAGCCCTAATTTTGATTGTTGTAAATTTTCAACCCCTCAGGTAAGATAGGAAAAGAAAAGATTTTTTTCTTTAGTAATAATGTATACAGTGTGTTTTCACACAAGAGACTGTATGTAAATAGAAAGGATTTAAATGCACTGGTTATTCTCTAGGCCTCTGGGCAATGCAAACTAATGTTCCCGGTGATTTAATCTTGGTTTGTTGTTTAAAAATTTTTGAAATAATTAGCAGTAGTTCTACAAATGTCATAAGGGAATGGTTCACAGGAAGAACCCAAAGGGACCACTCTTACTGTCATCGTTTCCTCCAGAGGACTTATAAGTAGGTGGCCTCAGACATGCTCTCATTTGCTTTTTATAATTCCCTTATGCATTTTGTTTTCCTATTCAATTCACTCCATCTGATTTAGATTCTCTTCCAAATGAAGTGGGTTTTGACCAATGTAATTATGATCTGATTAGTAAGTCTAAGGCATGATAATGTAGCTATTTAGACTGTTCTTTTAGGATTTTAACTGACAGTAGTTTTCCTTGCACTCTCTGCTTCCTTTGCAGCAGACTCTGTTTTCAAAAGTATTGCTTTTTAATTGCTCCAGCAGATTGAACCCTGCCATCTCCTGTTCTTCACCTCCCATCTTTTCCCTTTTTTTTGTTTCTTATTTTTGCTCCCCTCACTGAAGAACATAAGAAATGCCATACTGGGTCAGGCCAAAGGTCCCGCTAACCTAGCATCATGTCTCTGACAGTGGGCAGCTTTGATTGCTTCAGAGAAGTATGCTGCAGTACATAATGAAATGATCCATTTCCTGCTATTCACTTTCAGCCCCCAGCACTCAGAGGTCTCATCTACTGACCAACATGATTAATAGCCATTTATGGAACTATCCTCTTAGAATGTTTCTAATCTTTTCTGCACTGCACACCTCACTGTGCTTCTTTCTGTCACCCCTTTGACAACCCTACCGTTCAAAAGGAAATTACAAATAGGAGAAAAACTGGTTATGGATTATGAACTTCCAGAGAAGATTAGACAAAGTCAAAGTATTCACTCTTTTAGTGTGAAGCTGTTCTGTATTTCCCCATCACTTCCACCATGATGTATTTACGTCCTAACCAGAGCCTCCTGCAATCAGGAAGGGAAAAGATCAGATGAACTAGGGAACTTGCTTGAGCAGAATTGCCTTTTAGGGCAGTCATCCATGCCTCATCCATCATCCATGAATTCATCACCGCAAGACTGGACTTGACATTGGATTCATCACTTCAAGACATGCTCTACGTGGGGCTACCCTTGGTGAAAGTCCAGAGACTGCAGCTGGTGCAGAATGCAGCGGCCCATTTCCTTATGGGGAAGGGTTGCCGGGAGCACATTACACCAGTGCTCCAATTCTCTGCACTGGATGCCTATAGTATTATGAGTCCGATTCAAGGTGTTGGTTCTTACCTATAAAGCACTATACGGCCTAAACCCCATCTATCTGCGGGACTGCCTCATGCTCCAGGCTTTGGATTGACACCTGCAGTCAGCTGGGAGCACCCTTCTCGAAGTCCCCTGGGTTACTGGTGTCCCAGGGGGTGACTTATGGAGAGGGCATTCTTGGTGACCGCACCAAGGCTGTGAACCCCCTCCCGGCGGAGGCCCGGGTTGCCCCCGGATCTCTTCTCCTTTCGACGTCAATGCAAGACCTGGCTGTTCCACCAGGCTTTTGGTGTGGGAGACAGGGTTGGGGTGGGGCGATTGGGCTAGGGTGGGAAGTGGTCTGCTGCCTCCTTTTAATGATGTTTTATTATTTATTATATATTGTATTTATTGCTTATTTTATGATATTTTATTAGTATATATTCTATATTTTTTTAGCCTCCCCGAGCCACTTTAGCAGGAGGGGCGGGATATAAGTCTATTAAATAAATAAATAAATAAATAAATAATAGGACATCCTCTTTATTAAAAGCATACAGAGCAAATGTAGGCAGGCAGTGTAGGTACTGTGACTGAAGCAGTGGCCTACTTTCTCTTCTGCTTGTTTCACTCTGCAAAAACCAAATGCTTTGCTTCCTACCCATATCTGGACACCCTTTTAAACCCTGACTCTGCTTTACTGCCAGCCGAAATGATCTCCATGGAAAGGAACAGTTATCAATCCTTATGCTTCTAAGACAACTTCACAGAACCAGGAGCACCTATCGCAGGCAGAAGAGGGGTGGCAAAGGCTCTCAAATACCAAATATCAGTCACCACTGCCTGCACGTCACTGTCACTGCTGCACCCCAGGGTGGCTGGCCAGTCAGCCAACTAGCCTGTGGCCAGCTCTGGGAGAGTCTCCACCCTGCTGCCTCCATTCACTGCAGCTGTTCCTGAGGCAAGTAAAAGTCCCCACCCCCTCGTCCTTCCCACTTTCCTCTCACCCCCTAGCTGATTTGCTAACCGCTGGCTAATCAGATTGTACACAAACAGCCTGCAGTTAGTCATCAGGCTCTCTGCAAACCATTGGATTAGCTGTTGATCAGCCCTTTGTTTCAGATTTAGTAGATATGGATAGGCTAAGAAAAACATAATTGTCAGTAAAGCAAATCATAGCCTGAGCCTGCAGGGTGCTGGCTAGTTCCTTCTAGGTATTGAAAACTATTAGAAAATCTTGGGCTCCAATATCTTGCAAACAAAGATTCTCTGTCAGGCTGTGTTTGTCAGATTAAAAATCTCTGATAAACTCAATTATTAGGTTTATAGTTTTAAAAAATCAAGATGTAGAAGCAGAAAAAAGTCTGACTGAGTCAGTCCTCTGGAAACAACAGGTCATTGATTCATGGGCATAGCTATAATAGGGATGGGTAGTGGAACTTCATTTGGCCCATGAACCTGGGGAAGGCATGCTGCCTGGTGCAGCTGTGGCCCCCACCACTGGGAGGGGTCCCATCCCATCTTCTGTCACAGGGGCTACTGCTGCAACCAGGCACCCAGCCAGTCAGGCACCCCATCAAATTTGGGGTGCCTGACTCACTCGGGTGGCATTCGGGCACCAACTGGTACCTGAACATGAGCCAATGGACTACCTGACTCCCCAGGCCCCAGAATTACTCACCTCACTGGCCAGGCTGCTGGTCCTCTGCGTCAGACTCCTGGCTGCTCCCTGGTTCTCGCTGGCCCATGTGACGCTCAGCTAAGTGGGAAACATCACCACTCGGCTTTGTCGACGCACCCTCCGCAATCAGACACTGAGACTTAGTTCTGGTTTAAAACAGGCTGCACTCTTCATTCAATTACAATTCTGAGGCCGGTGGGTAATTGCCAAAGCAATCTGGGTCCAGTATGCTAGCTAATTCAACTTTTATTAACTTGGGCTGACCTGGATGTGCCTTCCAGTGTCAGCTGCCATTTAACACAGCTTAAACAACCCCCTCGACCGATCCTAGTCGTGGCTGAANAGGTAGTAAATTGGTCCATACCAACTGGGTATGAGGATACCATTTTTGAACAACTAACAGGTCGCTTTTAACTGCAACCACCAAATTCAGCCCCTTTCGTGCCGGGATATCATTTCTCCCCAAATGTAAAATCAATATGTGCGGTGTTGGTGTTTGGATCTTCTCCCTTAACGTAGGCAGCAACTGATGCCACCGCATCCCACTTATTCCAAACCAATTAATTGCAGCTTGATTTCCTAATCCCAATTGATCACCCCCGGGGGATGCTGCTGCAGCCACACTTGCCCATCTCACGATGCTGTGGCCCAGGATCCACACCACATATCTGCTGGCAGGAGATAACCTTTGCCCTAATAAAAGAAAATGAGGCTTGATATGGAGATGGTCTTATGTACTTTCCATACATACATACATCTGCCATCTGCCCAATCCCTTAATTGCTTGTTCCCCCATTCCCGCAGCAGCCGCCGTGGTTGCGGCCCCAATCCGGAAAGAGTGTGACCCAAAAGCCCTGGGGGGAAGACCCAATAACACCAAGGCCTTCTTTAAAACTGCAGAGAACTGGTAAGAGGTCAATGGGGAGCCGTTCTGATGTACAAACAACCTGCCGGGTAGCGCGGGGCGTATACTCATATACCTTTTCATGTGGGCCACTGGGCAAATATCCCCTACCCTGGACATATGTAGGCGTACCGTTTGCCCTTTACGTCTCTGATCATTCTTGGCATACCGTAGCCGTACATGCAGTGATGTTCCTAAAAGCCTGAGGGCCTGCACTCCCAAGGTCCAATCAGATCTATCTCCCCTAGATAATGCTGCCACTTCACTGACCCTAAATGCTCCATAAAAGGTGACCACATAAACAGTTGTGAAAATCTGGGACTCGAAACCATCTCTGCACACCCTGGGTAACATGCCAATCAATTGGTGCAGGAGAACCGTGGTGATGGGGGCCCGAACTTGACCGTTAGTCGGCGTTTCCCTAGCCCAGCTCTCTAACATACATTTCATATAAAATCCTCCGTCCAGTGCCGGGAACCCCCTGAGATTGCTGGCGAAGGTTATTGCTGCTGTTTTACCCGCTATGGTACCAGATGCCAACCCCTTTTTTCTCAAATGCATAGCAAACTGGAGGGCCTCACTCTCACGTATAGGAAAACCCGTTTTCCATCCCCTTTCATTCCGAAATACCTGGAATTCACTGAATGCCCTACCGTATGCTATTTGCGTTCTGGTAGCCAAGGATCTTTGAACTATGTGCTGCACCTCTCTTTCCCAAGGCTCCACACCCCAGGTGGCAGGAGGTCCGGCTGTGGTCTGGCATCCTGTGCCAATTCTCAAAATCGGTCCATCTGAAACCGAGAAAGGGAAATCAGCTACGCCATTGTCAATTCCAGGTACTTGTTGGGCTTTAAATAAAATATTCCACCTTAGACATGCCTCAACCATGGCTCGTATTAATGCCATGACTCTAGAGGATTTGGAAGACAATGAATTGACAACATGTACCATTGCCATGTTGTCGCCCCAAAACTTGACTACCTGATTGGCGAATTCCCAGGCCCACAGCAATATTGCTATTACTATGGGGAATAACTCCAAAAAGGTGAGGTCCCGGGTAAGTCCTGATGTTTGCAAGGTCTCGGGTCATCGGGCCGCACACCAGTGACCCTTCCAATGCACTCCAAATCCTATGCCCCCTGCTGAATCGGACTGTACCTGAAGATCGGCATGTAGCAATAAACTTTTTCTCCAGAAGCTCACCCTGTTGAAACCTTCCAGGAACTCCTGCCAAATTGCCAAGTCCTGTCTCATTTCCTTAGTCACTCTAATGCGGAGGTGGGGGGCTAACTCACCTCTAAGCTTGGCATACAGTTTCGACAAAAAGGCTCTCCCAGGGGCAATCACCCAGCAGGCAAAATTTAAGCTCCCTATTAATGACTGTAAAACCCTGACTGTCACCTTACGGGCCCCAATCACTTCATCAATCTTCTGCCTAAGAGAGGTCAATTTATCCTCTGGGAGCCTCGATATCATGCTCACCGTTTCCAACTCTATACCCAAGTATATTAATCTTGTGACTGGCCCTTCAGTTTTTTCTGGGGCTAGGGGAATGCCCAAGTCCGCAGTCAGTTCCTGGAACTGGGTCAAAGCTGCGGCACACTTTTTTGATCTTGGTGGGCCAATTATCAGAAAATCATCCAGGTATTTTGTAACTTGGTAGTCCCTCACTCTGCACTGGAATATCCATTCCACCAATGAGCTGAAACGCTCGAACGTCGAGTATGATATCGAGCATCCCATCGGCATTGCCCGATCATAATAATATTGGCCTTCAAATTGAAAACCCAACAAATGATAGCTGTCAGCGTGCACTGGTAGCAAGCGGAATGCAGATTTGACATCACACTTTGCTAATAATGCACCCCGTCCCATGGCCTGAGCCTTGTCCACTGCTTCATCAAAGGAGGAATATTTAATTGATGTCAATTCCTTTGGGATGGCATCATTAACCAAGTGTCCTCTTGGGTGGGATAAGTGATGGATTAATCTGAATTCCCCCAGGGCCTTTTTTGGCACTACCCCTAGTGGGGACACCACCAAATTTGTGAAAGGGGCGTGTAGGAAGGGGCCCGCAACCCTTCCAAGTTAATTTCTTTGTGAATTTTTTCCTTGACCATGTGCTCCAATCCCGCTACTGATTTTAAATTTTGAGAATTACGATTTCCCTCAACTGGGTCTGCCAGTATAACAAAACCTGCCTCAAATCCCCAAACTATATAAGAAACCTCGTTGGGGTCTGGGTATCCAACTAACGCCTGCCTCAGTCGGTCAATTCTGACCGGCGTCGGTCCCCTTTCCAGCTGCGGAACTAGGGAAAGAACCTTGCTTGCCCCTGCTGGTGTTTCCATTCTGATCGAATCGTCCTCAGCCGCCTTTCTAAGGGGAATGAAAACAATTGTTTCCTGAGTGGTTCCCTGAGCATCCCCAACATACGTGACGGAAACGGCAAGAAGACCTATTGCACCGTCCCACCTTGTTGTATTCCCAACAAGGGCCATCCACCCCTGCACTCGTCCTCTTGAACTCGCTGCTGTAGGGCTCATTGACTGGTGCAACCCCCCCCCTTTACCAGCGTGTGGCCGCTCTCAGACCGAGGGGTGCTCGTAGCATCTATCATGCTCTTAAGCCACAGATCTGCTGCATATACATCCCAGCGTAGCCCTGGGTTAGAGGCTGCCCGGTGACAAAAAGCTTCGTCATACCGTAGCCACGCTCCTTGAGGGCCCGTTCCATGTGCACAACACACTATGTTGGCATACTTGTGTAACTCTAATCCGCGGCCTGGGTATGCTTGCATCATCACACCCATATATACTGCGTAAGCTGTGGTCCAATGCGTGAACTTTTCTCTCTCTTTATGTTCATCCTCTACCCTGTGGTCCACTACCAGGCCACTAAATAACAGGGCAAACACCTCAATGTATTCGCCTCGCCAGATGTTTTTTTTCGTGACCTGCAGTAAATGCTGCCCGAAAGGGGCAGTTATGTCCAGGCTGGCCCCACCTGGTGGAGGCACGGGGCGCTCCATGCCCACTCCAGGTGGGGGAAGGGAGGGAGCGGATACACTTACTCCCGTGATCCCTGTTTCGGGGCCGATAAAAGGGAGAACTCCCAACCAATCTACTTGCCCTTGTGGCTGTACCCCAGCCATTTGATGCTGGACGGGTGTGGTGATCAGTGTGATCATCACCCATGCTCCGTTCATCGAAGCCACCTGAGGTTGACCCTGCCCCTCTGATGCCATCACCCCTTGTGCTGCTATACGTTCACCTTGGTTCATGGTCGGGATAGCCCTGGGCATGTTCTGTTCATGCACTCCCCGAACTATGTTTACCCCTTGTTCCTGTCTTGCTGTTCCGGCTGGACTTGTCCAGCTCACTGACCCAACACACCATTGGGCCCCTGGTTACCTGCCCTCTCTATAANTCTTCTTAATGAAGTTATTGCTAACAGGAATACTGTCTTTAAACCCGCACCCCATAACCAGTTCATTTGCACCCCCATATAATCAATTCACGCTGCCCCGTGGGCACAAATTAAATGGTTATGGGTGGGGGCAGCGTGAATAGATTATATGGGGGCGGGGGCAGAAATGAACTGGTTATGGGGTGGGGGCAGCATGAACTGATTATGGGGGCACAACAGAACTGATTATATGTCTCTTTTCATGGCATAATGCGCTTAATAAGCTAGCTGCATTTTGGGTGTCTTGTGTGTGTGATAGCAGCACCTCTGGACTGGTCACACCGCATGCATGCACAAGGCACAGGTGGCACTGGCAGCAAGAAGCAACAGGGCCTGGAGGCCAGACTGGCTAAGCTCACCCCCTGGCCCCTCCTTTAGTAAGGCAGTGGACGTAGTCAGTCTCTGTGCCTGCCTCACTGTCCGCCCGGCTGCCCCTGCAGTGGAACCACTCCTGGGGAGTGGTAGTAGACACTCGGCAGGGGAGGGGGGGGAAGTGTTAGGAGGCCATGCTTCTCCATGGTTGCTCGGAGAGGTGGAGAATGGAGAGGTGGAATTCTTCCTGTCCAGAGGGAGTAAGTTTTATATAAATGTTTACATTTGCATAATTAGGTGGTGCCTAATTATGCAAATTAGGCCCCGCACCAAGACTTCACACATGGCCTCACAAATCCTGGGGCCTGCCCTGGGTGCTGGACTTGAACTTGGGAGACCACTGTTTGAATTGCACCCTAATTATGAACTCACTGGCTGGCCTTGGGCAAGTCACTATCTCTCAGCCTCAGTTCCCCATCTGTAAAATGGGAATGTGTGTGTGTATGTCTTTCCCTGTGTGTTTCCCTCATCCCTGCCCATCTTGAATTGTAAGCCCACTGGTCAAGAACCTGTCTCTGACAATTTGTGACTGCAAAGCACTGCATATGCCTAGTAGCGCTATATAAATTATTCGTGGTAGTAATATGAGTTAGGGCGGAAATGAGAATTTCAGATTCTCACTGTGTATGTGCAAAAGGGCCACTGTGGTCGTTCTTCACATGCACAACCCACCAGCGGCAATTTTCACAAATTCTCACAAATCTCAGAAAGAAGCTGATTCTCACCGAGATTAGCAGGAATTGCGAGGGCGAGTTTCCACCTTAATATGCATCCCCCTGGAAACAGGTGACCCATTAGAGGGTGCATGCAGATGAGAGGAGGCCTCCTCACTCTCAGAAAAAGCTGAGCGGGGCAGTTCGCTGCTCAGCTGAACAGTGTGTAAGTTGAGAAAAAGCAGGGAGTAACCAGGAGTCCAGAGGAGCAGCAGCCCAGCTGGTGAGATCAGATGAGTCAGCCTGGGAAGCGGTGGGTACTGGTATTGGTGTCCTAGGAAATCCTGGGATGCCCCAGTAATAACCAGATTTTCAGGCACCAGGTACCCGATGGGGGACTGGGTACCCTGCCGAATGCCATCTGTGGGTGGCTAAAAATGCAGATATTACCTGTGAGTAGCTAAAGTGGTCTAATCAGGGCCCTTTTGAATCTATCCGTGCCCCTTGCTGATTTTAATCATCATTGATAGCATGAGTGAGTGGGTGAGTTATGCTAAATGAAAGAGGTCATCTTATGTGTTAATACCAAAGAGGGGACATGAGGAAAAGGAACCAAAAAAGTGACTCAGTGGATTCCCAGGAAAGTGAAGGACATTCTGTGTCTTTCATGTTCAAGTTAATTAATGGAAAACATAGACCTGTGGGGAGGGGGAGGGGGGAGTCTTCTGCGTTCTATCAGGTATTGAAAATATAAGCAGCAATTCTGAAATCATATTAATGTCATTTAAATAGCATCAGCAATGTGCCTAACACTGAATAGCCATGCTTATAGAGAGATCCCTGCCCTGAGGGTCTTACAATCTAGAATGTACAAGGGATGGGGGCAGAGATACATTCATGAAGCTGAGAAGTTGCAGGTGAAAATGTTTAGCTTAGTTAAAAGGGTGGAGGGGAAAGGATGAACAACAGAATGAGAAGCATACATGAGCAATTTCTGGCGGTGAGTAGCTGGGGAAGACTGATGGAAGAAGTAGTTATTTTTTAGGAGTGAATTGAAGAAAGAGTGGGAGGGAGCAGAACATGTGTGTTCAGGGAGGGTGTTCCTATCTCTGGAATAATCTCCTTAAAATAAATGATTTCTGGACTGTGGCAAAAAGCAATAAGTTTGATATTATTGGTACAAACAGTCTAGATTTTCAACTTACCTTTCAGTGCAAGTGCTTTTGGCTGACTTAGCATTTAAAATCGGCTTAGTATATTCATTTTCATTTTTTATTATCAGGTCCCATTTCAGAGTTCTTATAAATTCAGAAGGCACATTTCAAATATAAAAAAAAATTGTGGTGCCTACAGGAAGTGAGAGCACAGTTATTTAAAGTACAATGACATGTGTTTCAATCACCAATACAAGTGGAAGAAAAAGAATTAATATTTTGGTACATTCTTAAGACTTCACAGAACAACTGTCTTGATAACACATTATAATCTATAATGAAGAAGTCTAAATTGCAATCCAGTCTTCTTGTATAAAAATGAAACTTTTGTTAGTTTCAGCATTCAACTTAATTGAAGAATCATTGAAGATTTCTATTCAGAAGAGAAATGTTATCCCGTGAAATAGAAACATTTATGAGGAACAGAGTGATGACCGTATAGTTCCTTCCTTTCTAATGTTAATTACTCTCATGAAGAAGCTACAAATAGAAATGGGATGTACAAAAAAAAAGGGAGCATATCCAGTTTCATGCACCAAAAGTTTAAAAATATAAGACTCAAAATGAGCAGACATTTCCTCTGAAAAATGTTGGGGTTGCTTATTTTTTTTCTTCTTCATTAAAGAGCTTTTTGTTCATATAATCTTTTGCAGAAAGCTATGTATAGTCCTTTGGCATCCCTGTCGATATTGAACATACAGTTGGATTTCTTTATGCCAATAGTAAGGCAAAAGTGAAGGTTCCTGACATTAGCCCTAGAATGGAAATATAAATGAAATAAATAGATAAATAAATAAATATGCCCCCCCCTCATCACATTGTAGTTTTAGGATGAATACAATGTTTCCCCGCCCCTGCAATCACATGCTGAGATTGATATTAGTTAGGGATGGGACTCTGGACAAAATTTTGGTTTTGATTTCTTTCAGTTTATGTTTCCCTGTGTCTCAGAACTCCTTTCAGTTTCAGTTCTATCAGTGTCGGTTCTTTTCCCCTTTCAAGTCAATGGGAAATTTTCCTTTTGACTTCAATGGAAAAGATAACTGTCCAAGAGTCCCAAGAAGCAGGGATCCGCCACTGAAAAAAACCCTGGACATCCCAACTACCCCACTTCTGGTCTCGGAGGATGAGGGTGGAGATCCATTACCCCTAACACCCCCACTCGCTCGGCCCGGGCTTTATGCCACCCCACTCCCAGGGCCCCTGTACATTACTTAACTTTGCAGGTCTGGGTCTGGAGGGTGTGGAGCCACGGCCACCAGCTGGGCTGTCAGCTGGGCCTCCAGCTCCACTACTGGCAGTCGGGACTTTTCCGCTGCTTACTGGTATCGGGAGCTGGCTCCACTGCTAGGCCACCAGGCCTTCTCTGCTGTGGGACAGTGGAGAAGGTTTGGTCACCTGGCAGCGGATCCGACTCCCGACACCAGTGGAAGATGCATGGCCACTGGCAGCGGAGCCATCTCTACTACTGGACAGCCAGGTCTTCTCTTCCTCCTCCTTCTTCTTACAGGTCCCAGCTATGGAGCTTCTTGAAAACACCGTTGGAACATCAACAGCGCAGCACACATGGGGAAAATGGCCACTGAGACCATTCTACACATGTGCAGCCCTAATCCAAAATGTCAACAGCAGCATCAACACCATTTTGGAAGAGAGCAGATGTTCGGTGTATGCGTGGAATGTCCACTGCCCCGCAACGGAGAAGCCCCGGTGGCCTGGCAGCAGAGCCGGCTCCTGACACCAGTCAGCAGCAGAAGAGGTCCAGTTGCTGGTAGTGGAGCCAGAGGTCCAGTCGGCAGCAATGATCCCCACTCTCCAGACCCAGACCTGCAAAGGTAAGTAATGTACAGATAGGGATGTGCGAAAACGGTTCGGAAGTTCAGAGTTCGGACCGAACTCGACTAGTTCGATCGACCGAACCGAACTTCCAAACCGAACTCAAATTCGACCAAACTGTTCAGTTGAATTCAAACCAGTTCAGAAGGCCAAAAACAGCTTTAAACACCGGTTTTGAATGTACGAACTCAGTTAGGAAGTTTGGAATTTGACCGAAGTTGACTAGTTTGGTCAACTGAACCGAACTTCCGAACTGAACTTGATTTTTGAACCGAACCGAATTTCTGAACTCGGTTCTGTTCACACATCCCTATGTACAGGGGCCCTGGGGGTGGGGTGGGGCATAAAGCCAGACCCCGGTGGGTGGGAGTGTTAGGCGTAATGGATTCCCACTCCCACCCTCCAAGGACAGGAGTGTGGTGGTGGTGGTTGTGGTGGTGGAGGCTTCCCGGCTCTTCCCATTGTGGGAAAATTTTCCATTTGACTTCGGTGTGAACAGAAGATCCAAAAATTGGGAACCGAGAGGGGCCCAATTTTTAAATCTCTCAGTTTTAACTGAAAGAGGGTGGCTGGCTTTGGCCCCACTGTGCCAGGGCCCACTGCGCCCTGGGCCCATCGTGCCAGGGCCAGACCTGGAAGAGTTACCCACTGCCCACCACCATCTGCCACCAATACAAATACTAAATTAAAGTAACGGTCGCACTCCCATGATTCCCATCTCATGCCCCTCTCCCTGACATGGATAACTGTTTGAATATCAGTTACAGGAGTCTGTGATATGATGGGTCAGATACTGCAAATTCACTGGATATTGCAATTTGCATGGATAATACTAGGGCTGAAATGAGAACATCCCTACCCCTTTTTTTTTGTCACCAGATACCTTTGAGATTTTGGACCAGGCCCAAGAACTCACTGAAACCTTAGTCCCAGTATGAGATCTCATGAAATGTCACACAAAACCCAATAAAATAAAATAAAATAAAATCACTGCATATGCACAAAATGGCCACCACGGCTGTTCTGTGCATGCACAGCCCTTTTCCAAAATGGCACCGAGAGCATCAGCTGATAAAGTTGTTTGCACATGCAGACTGTCTATCCTTTTCCAAAATGGCACCAACGCTGCTGGTATGATTTTCGAAAAGGGCTGTGCATGTGCAGAATGGCTACGGCTGTGACTTCGCACAATGTGTGCCTCCTCCTCGCATCCCCCATTCCCCCACAGAGAAGCGGATCGGCAAGAGACACAGTGCCTGGAGCAGCCAGGTGAGTACATGACGGGGAATGGGATGGAGGGAGGTGTGTAAAAGGCCCTTTCTGTTGTTTTTCAAGTGCAGGGCAGGTGTGTGTGGGATTCTCACATTTCTTGTCTTGTTCTTATTTGCAAGAATGATCTGAGAACTCTGTTTGTCACTGAGAAAAGTGAGAATCTGAGAATTTAGTTTCACCCTACATAATACCTGTTTCAGGTCTACTACTGATCTGAATGGTACTCAAGCATACAATTAAAATTAAGCATTTGCTTCATTGCTGTTCTTATGTGGGTCTCACCTGACCATGTCCATGAAATTTACCCCAAACTTAAATGATGTACTGAATCAAGGCATCATTTCTCACAACATTGATATTGTCAGACCAGGTGTTACTTCATGTAATGCTTCCAACCCATTGGAATATCAAACTGAGTCAATATGTCTGTTCGCAACCTACTACATTTTTGCTATCCAGTTGTTCCTCACTGGTTACATACAAATATTGCAGGCATGCAATGGATAGCAGGTCTTGGCCTGTAGTATCTGTTATACCTTAGGGGTGTGAAATTTGTTTTTGTTAAATTCTTAACAAAAATGATTTTTATTTGCTTTTGTTATTAATTCAACAAAAACTAACTTCATTTCAAACAAAAGTTATTTGAAAAGTTTGTTTTCATTGTGCTCTCATTGGACTCTGTACAGCACATGAAGCACACCAGGGAAGGCAGAGGGGAAGAGGGACAGTTGTCAGGAGACCTGATTGGCATCCCTGATGGTAAGTTGGCATTGGGGACGCATCAACACAGTGATGGACACAGAGAACCCCTGGGATAGGGCTTTCTTCAGTGCTTCCAATTGGGTTTCTGGGCAAAGGGCACTAGCCCGGCACTTACACGGGCATCTGGACCGGGTCGGTTTTCTTGATCCCTCGCAGTCTGGTTTTCACCCTGGGTTTGGCACAGAGACGGCACTTGTGACCTACGCCATGAATTGGATCAGGGCAGATCCTCAATTTTGATCTTACTGGCTCTGTTGACGGCGTTTGATACCATTGATCACGAGTTGTTGGTGGTGAGGCTGTGGGACCAGGTCGGGATGAGTGGAATTGTTCTTGAATGGTTCCACTCTTTCCTGGCAGGGAGAACTGAGCGGGTGGTTCTCAGGGAATGTACGTCATCTCTCCGGAATCTCACGTGTGGAGTCCTGCAGAGTTCTATTCTGTCCCCTCTCCTGTTCAACGTGTATATGCAACCTTTGGGTGAGGTCATGAGAAGGTTCAGCGTGCGATGTCATCAGTACACCAATGATACACAACTCTACCTCTTGTTTTCTGGAGACCCAGGCCCAGCAGTCTCAGTGCTTACCCGGTGCCTGGCAGCTATGGGGGACTGGATGAGGATGAACTGTCTGAGGCTGAATCATGACAAGATGGAGGTGATGTTGGTGGGTATGGCTGGGGTGGTGGTGACTCCCATCATCGGTGGGGTCTGCACCCCCCCAGATGCTCAGGTTCGTAGTCTGGGGGTGCTCCTCGACCTGCAGCTCTGCCTAGAGTGTCATGTGGAAGCTGTGGAGAGTGGAGCATTTTGCCAATTACATCTGGTGTGTTGGTTGTATGTCTCGGGGTCGGATCTGGTCACCATTATCCATGCTTTCATTACCTCTCGACTGGACTACTGTAATGCACTCTACGTGGGGTTACCCTTGATGACAGTCCAGAGGTTTCAGCTGGTGCAGAATGTGGTGTCTCATCTCCTAATGGGGAGGGGCTGCCCATAAGCATATTACACCAGTGCTCCGTGT
Organism: Sphenodon punctatus; assembly: GCA_003113815.1. Classification (NCBI taxonomy): domain Eukaryota; kingdom Metazoa; phylum Chordata; class Lepidosauria; order Sphenodontia; family Sphenodontidae; genus Sphenodon; species Sphenodon punctatus. Next base: position 563,551 of record QEPC01009335.1, read on the forward strand.
TCTGCACTGGCTGCCTATTGTCTTCCGGGCCCAATTCAAGGTGTTGGTTATGATCTATAAAGCTCTAAACAGCTTGGGTCCTGCTTACCTGTGAGACTGCCTCAGGCCCCGGGTCATTTTGCGGCCCTTGTGGTCGGACGGGTGCGCCTGACTTGAAGTCTCCTGGGTATGCTGGGTGGTGATGGCAAAGAGGGCATTCTCAGTGGCTGTACCTTGGCTGTGGCACTCCCTCCCATTGGAGGCCCATCTTTCCCCAGACCTCCCCTCTTTCCGTAGATGTTGTAAGACCTGGTTGTTCCGCCAGGCCTCTGGGGAGGGGGTGGGGAGGGTGGGGGGGAGAGGTTTTATTTTGCCTTAACTGCTGCCAAATTTTATGATGTATATTTTATATATTTTAGACTGTTTTATTGATTGCTGTTTTTAAGTTGTGCACTGCTCTGAGCTGCCAGCGTACAGGGGGATGCGGGATACAATTTTTTGTATATATACAAAAATTAATATATATTTTTAAATATATTAATATATATCAAAGCTGCAATTGGATACTGAGGAACACGGGCACTCTGTCGAATCTAGGGTATCTGATTCACTTCTGTTGCATTTGGACACCCAAATGTGACCCAGTGGGTCACCCGACCCCCTGGCTGACTCACTAAATCACTGGGCTGATAACTCTTCTGTTTCAGTCACTGCTTGCTGCTCCATGCTTTTCTTCGGTCCGTGTGCTGCTGAACTGAGCTGGGAACTTCCCCTTGTCTCAACTTTTTCTGAATGGGGGAGTAAGGGGCCTCTTCTTCCCATCTGTGTTTAACCCCCTAATGGGATCCCCTGGGAATAGGGGAGTCATTGGGGGGGGGGTGCATTCAGGTGGAAAGAGGATGCCCGAGTAACACCTGCAATTTCAGGTATCAGTCACCTGATGGGGAGGCCAGATAATGCATCAGGTGCCCAAAAATGTGGATATTACCCACAGGTAGAAAATGTGCTTCTTGCTGCAGCTCTAGTTGATACAGATTTATGGATTTATATAGGATTTTAGAATTATATAGATTGATATAGATGTATAGGATTATAGAAATTAGATTTATACAGATTCTATAGGATTAGATAGAGGAATTAGGAAATAGAATCTTTTCTCTGTGCTACTCTGTGAATCTTCTCTTGTGCACATTACATCACACACTGTCACTTATGAGGAAGTCACGAAGCACTCTTAGCTCTGGGGCACTCACGTCAGGGGCAGAAGCTCTCTCAGAACAGGGATGGGGTGTGGGTAAAGATTTCGAAAGCCTTCGACTCCAAGCATCCCTTGCTAGTGGTGAAATTAGACATTTTTTTCCTGCAAGAATCTTGTGAGAATCAATAGCCCTCAGTGAGATCTCAAGAAGATCTCATTATCAGTATGAGATCTCAATGGGAATCTCATTTAAAAAGGGAAAAGCAAGTGCACATGTGCAAAATGGATACCGGGGCTGTTCTGTGCATGCGCAGCCCTTTCCCAAAATGGCACCGGCGGCAACGCCACCATTTTGAAAAGGGCTGTGTGTGTGCAGAACTTCCCTGGTGACTTTGTGTGTATGCACAGTTCTTTCCCCTCCCCCCCTCCTTTTCTCGAGTTTCTCTGTGACAATGTAAGTGAGACGCTGCTGGTTCTTGGCTCATTCTCTTTTGTCACAATGTGTGAAGAACCTCAGTGAGAATTGAGATAAACTCATGGTCAAGTTTCAGCTTTATCCCTTGCTGAGGAAGAGGTTGTACCCATGGCTGACATGAGAGCAAGTGTCCCCGTCCTGCAGGGAAACGCGGACCTTTAGGGGTGATTTTTCAGTCCTCATTTCAGTTCTATTTGAAATAATTACCACTCTTTGTGGTAAAAGGGTGATGACCCCAAGTTCTCTGTTACCCAATGAACAGGCAGGCCATAGAAATACTTGGATATTAGCAGTTATGTGAATTTACCGGTACAGGACAAAGAACCAAACACAGATTAAGGACCTAGTGGTGAGTTTGTAATGGGAAAGGATGTTGTGTGAATGAGCCCATAGTTGGTACCAAATCTGAAGCCAGGCGGCCTGATTATAGGGTTGGACTGTAAGGTAATGAGCTGTAAATGTGACCAAGATCAAGTCAGATAACCAAACCACCAGGAACCAATGTGAGGGTCTGGTTAATTAGTCAGGGTTTTGGATCAGGATGGGAGGTGGGACCCAATGTGAGGGTCTGGTTAATTAGTCAGGGTTTTGGATCAGGATGGGAGGTGGGCTGGAGCAGGGCAGATGCAGAGTCAATTAATGCTGACACACGTGCTGGCCTGGTTTTCCTGCTCTGCCCCTCCTGTGCCAGTGCCAAACACCACAGATCTATTCTGGGCCCACTAGATGTGGGTTCAATTCAAACCCCAGCAGGGTTGGTGGCCAGACTGGTAGGGGTGTGAATGTTGTTTTTGTTGTTACAATAACGATAATGAAAATTGTTGTTTTTGTTTTAGTTATCACAATAATGAAAGCAACAACCGAGAATAACGATAATGACAACCGAGAATAATGATAACAAAAATGACAATGCCATTAATGTTGTCATTATTAGTGCTGTGGCAGTTGGGTTTTGGAGGGAAAATGTGGAGAGCGGAGGAGGGAGCAGACATCTCGGAGCCCTAAACATGGCTGAACTCTTGAACTGTGCCTGTGTTGGGAGGGGTGAGCAGTTCAGCAGTATCTGATTAATGTATCTCTCACTGGCCAATGAGCAGCGCAAGCAGGCCCCAGCAAGTGTCATGGCACTCTGTAATTGCTCAATGCCTGCTGCCTCCCACAACCAACTGGGGGGCTCTGGAGGAGGGCACTGCAACCATTTATAATGGGAGGGCCAGGCTTTTTCTCTCTGTTCTGTGAGAGCTCTGCTTGTCAGGTTGTGTTTACAGACCTATGGTGCTTGCACACAAAAATCCTTCCTAGACCTCATTGTATTACCAAAACCTTTCCTTCCTCATACCCTACATTTTACCTTCTCTCTTTCCCAGCCCTTCTCCCCCCTGCACATTATATATAGATAGGTAGTATAGATTAGATATAGATATATATTATATTTATTTATTTATTTATTTATTTTCTAGATTTCTATACCGCCCCATCCTGCCATGCAGCTCGGGGCGGTTAACAACCATAAAAACAGTATAAAACATTTAAAAACAATTATAAAATATATCAATAAAACAATAAAACAGGGCGTGGTACAATCATAAATAAATATATAAGGTGGGGGATTAAAAATCACCCCCCCCCTCCCTCCCAAAGGCCTGGGCAAACAGCCAGGTCTTACAGTTCCGCCGAAATATCAAAAGGCTTGGGGCCAGGCGAGCTTCCTCCGGAAGGGAGTTCCACAGCCGCGGCCCTACCACCGAGAACGCCCGCTTCATCGTGGCCCCCCGCTTCACACGGGGGACCTCCAAGCGGGCACCCCCGGCAGACCGCAGGAGTCGTTCCGGGGCGCGAAGACATGTAGACATGTAGATTAGATTAGAATAGTTATATAGATAATTGATTAGATAATAGATAGTTTTCCTTTTCCCTTCCTCTTTCTCCCTTAGATTTAGATATATATTAGTCGTGTACATATATAGAGAGATTAGATATTACATAGGTATTTAGGCTAGTCTGTTTTATTATATATTAGGATTAAAGGATAGGCATATTGTATATATATTTGCACAAGGGAATCGCACTGGAATCAACACCTATACCAATAACAATACCGATACCAAAACTAAAATTGTTTGAAACAATACCGATACCCATATGAACGATAATGAAAATGACATTGTTGTTAATAACGATAGTGAAAATGACATTTTTTAATAACAAAAACAAGTTGAAAAACAAAAATGACATGAGGGACTGGTTCACATCCCTAACGTCTTGGGCAGACATGTTGACATTACATCTTTTCTTTTTTAAGTATATCTTCTGCTATAAGTGTCTGTGCAGGATTATGCTTTGAATTTTCTCACTCTCTCTCTCTCTCTCTCTCTCATGTTGTTCACTTTTTACATTAATGAATAATTTTACACTTCATTATAATCCCTGAGTGACTTGAGAAGCTCTTTACGTATCATAAAATAATAGATGAAATAGCGATGAGATATACACTTGGTACGCAGGCTGAGAATCCTCGAAATCAGAAGGAGCATAATAGAGACCCAGACCTGTGGTTTTAAAAAGAGAGCTTAAAGTGGCTTATTTTCCAGTGTTCTCATCTCTGGTAAATGGTAAGCTGTAGCTCTTCCCTGAGTATGACCCAGTTGTCAAAGAATACATGCTTTTGAATTAAAATATTTCTAAATACAAACAAATGTTGGGTGCATTGAATAGATGGGAAGCACTTATTCTAATGTATTAATCCCCTTCCTATTTTTCATAGAAATCAGGGCTGCCATGTTCCTATCAAAAATACACAAAATCTAAATCCTCTCAAATCGCAAACATGGACTGTCAACTGCCGCCTCTATGAAACATTACAGAAAATGGCTTGATGTTTTTTTTCATAAACAAATAAATTTCCCCATAGGTTTTTTATCTATCTGAGCAGCAGAAAGGAACCTCTTCCATAATCACAGGCTAAAAAAAATAGCAAAACAACCAATCAGCTTTAGTCTGTGTGCTTTCAGTTTTTAACAATAGTCACAGTTAAGGCACCAGCGAATGAGTCTGAGTTAGCATGTCACCTCATATACTGGACCACATGCTGAATAACTGAGATGACTGCCCAGAATGCCTTTCATGACTACATTTCTTTCTTTCTTATAGATTTCTACAGTTGCCCAAGAACTTACTAAAGACTTTTGAGTTCTCTTTTGGGTGTCTACAAACACCAACTAAGGCTCTTCCATTAACTCAACCAGTACAGCAAGAGAAGAACTAAGGCTCTGTATAAAGTGGCTGACTAGCTCTTAGTGTTTCTAAATTATTTATTTATTTATTTAGATTTGTATCCGAATAAAAAGTTCTTACACTGCCTGTAGAAGACATTCAAACTACGACTTAGCCGAATCTCCAAGGGAAGAGAGTTCCAAAGCTGTGTGGCAGCTACTGAGAATGCCTCTCTGTGGAGATATATGGTGGGAACATATGATGGAGGAGATAAATCCCCAGACATGTAGCCACACATTTGTAGCACATGTGTTCTTATCCATGACCTTGCTACAGGTAAGGATGTTAGAAACACCTTTTGAAACAGATGCAGTCTGCTAACTCACAGCATAAGAAAGAGATGGGCATGACTTTCTAGTGAAAGGAAACCAGTGAAAGAGTCAGGATCATCTAGAAACAGTCATGTTTGGGGAAAGGTTTAGATTAATGTTCATATTCTGCTATTTGTATAGTTAACCCCCCAAATGGGTATAAAATTTTCCCCATTCTGTAGGACCTGCATGATTGAACACCAAGTCCACACTCCACATCACTCCCGAAAGGAGCTGTCCACTAACCCCAATCAGCTGCTCCAATAACCTGCTCTCCTGATGTTTAGAGGCTCCTGATTAGTCATCTGGCCTGTGCAGCTCTTAGCTGTCAGGGGTCACACAAGGCGAATGATAGGAACAGGAAGTTGTCTAAGTAATGACTGTAGCCACTCTGCTAACTGGTGGTATAACAATAGGGGTATGAAATTCGGGTTCTAAAAAACCTGAATTTTGACAAATATACCCCTTTTGGGGGAACCCAAAATTTGGAGGGTTTCCTCCCAGATTTTAGGTTCCCAGCATTGCTAGCTCACATGCATTTATCACAAGAGATGGAATTTCTAAGCCTTACTTGTGATCCTGCAATTAGTGTCACTCATCTGCAAGACTGGGAGGCTTGCTTTCTGCCTTCCCTGCCATGCTACACTCTGCAGAGCTGACCCGGGGCCTGATAGTAAATTATCTGAGTGGGGAGGGGAGCTAGGAAGCCTCTACTCAGCTGTGTGCAACACTCTAATCAGACCCTGTTTCCAAGAGGACTGATATCAGGGCAACACACAGAATACACCTCAGAAGTCCCATGAAAACAGGGACTGATTAGAGTGTTGCACACAATTGGGAAAAAGATAAATTATCTGACTGTGGAGGATGTGGCAGTGGATGAAGCAAGGAGGTGGCAGTGTGGGGCAAGGGGGATCCTGGGGAAGGAGAGTGGTGGGAGGGCTCTTGGGGCAGAAGCGGAATCGTGGGGGTTTGGAGCAGTGGGGGAAGGATCTTGGAGCCTTGGAACAGTGAAGGAGGGACCTTGGGGCAGGAGAGGGTATCTTGGGTGTGGAACAGTGGGGAGGAGCTTTGAGGCTTGCAGCAGTGGAGGGATCTTTGGGACGGATAGGGGATTTTGGGGACTTGGAGTAGTGGGGTGGGAGGGGTCTTGGGGCAGCAGAGGAAGACTCAGGAGCAGGAGGGACCCAGGGGCAGGGGGCTTGGGCCAGAAAGATGAGACCAAAGGGTAGCAGGCTTGAGGGATCTTGGGCCAGAAGAAGGGACCTGAGAGTTTGGGACTTGAACGTGGAGTAGGTACATGGGGGGAGATGGCTTGGGTGACTTCCTATTGGAGGTGGTCATTTGGATGAAAAGTTGTTGTTGTTGTTTGTTTTAATTTTTGTTCCCAAAGTTATCTGACTTAAATTGAGATTTGTATTATGGATCCATGTTTAAATCAATTTTAATAATAATAATAATAATAATAATAATAATTTTAAAAATTACTGTGCATGCACAAAATGACCATGGGACCATTCTAGGCATGTATGACCTTTTTCAAATTGGTGTCAGCAGTGTCTTCAACATTATGGAAAAGTGGTCTGCACATACGTAAAATAACCACTGCACATGTGCAGACTGGCTGCCTGTTTCCGAAATGGCAGCACCTCTGCTGCTGCCATTTTGGAAAAGGGAGTGCATGAATGGAACATTCCGGCAGCAATTTTGCACATGCATAGTCATTTAAAAATAATTTAAACAAAAAATACCCTGCACATACGCCAAATGGTTGCAGGACTGTTTTTGCATGCAAACTTTTTTAGAATGAGGCAGCCACACTGCGGATGCACAAAATGACTGCCGTACATGCTCAGAATGGTTGCCTCTTTCCAAAATTGCGGCAAAACAGCCACAGCCTTTTATCTCTTGTGATAAATCCATGAGAGTTGGAAACGCTGGGAACTTGAAATCTGTGGGGAAACCCTCCATATTTTGTGTTCCCCCCAAAGGGGCATATTCTGTACACGTGCCGAAGAGTCCAGTGGCCATTTTTCACATGTGTGCTCAATAAAATTTTTTTTTATTTTAGAACCAAACTGAAACAGGCTTGTTGTCATGCTGTTCTGGTTTGGTTCAGATTAATCTGTAACAGCCAATTCCATGCTTTTACAGATTAATCTGAATCCAAACTTCTCACCCCTACTTCCTATTGTACAATGGTGTGTGTCCATTGCTTTTCTATTCTTTATAGTATTGATGCTTTATTCAAACACACTTATTTACAGGTTACATACTATTCATTATGTATCATTTATAATGTATAAAACATTTTCCATTTGTTATTTGCAGTAAATGTATATGGAATACAAAAAACGCCACCATAAAACTACAAAATGTGGAAGCACAAAAAGACAAAGATGATCTCCTCTTCCCCTCACAGTGCACATCCCTTTGTAACAAGATTCCCATAACCAAAACACAGTAGATTCCCTGCAGTTCCTTGACTATATCCTGCTTCGGGTGTTTATTACTCCCAACACACTTCTTCAGTCTCTTCAGTACAGTTTATGGAGTTTAATAATCTTCCCACACTTTATTTATCCCATTAATCCCTGCACTAAGCCTGCTTCCTATGACCTTTTTCTGACTCAAAGACGAAGCTCCCATTCCAAAGACCACAACTGTCTTAACATCCCTGGTGTTCTCCAAACACTATGAGAACTTGGTGTTTGATTCCCCACAGTAGTCAGATAACTTCTTCTAGCTATTAGTCACAGGGTAAACACAGAAGTAACAACGCAGTGCTGGCGACCCTAGATGGGTCGTGTTGCTGTCACGCTGCTAACATGGCCAGGGTCAGATCAGGAAATGGACCATACATGACCCCAGCCAGGGAGCTGTCCCAGGCCCACCCCTATGCTAGGCCCAGTACCCTGTTTAGGGTGCTGAGATGTCTTCTCCATTCTCTGCATTTTCCCTGAAAAACCCAACTGCAATAATGAAAATGACATGCACACCCCTACAAGACATTACTTTGCACTCAGTGTGAAACAATCAGCAAGAAACCAATTCTATTTGCTTGAGACCTGGGTTCCATTCTTAGCACTTCAATGGGCCTTAGGACCATTTCAGATGTCTGTGCTTCTGCTTCTCTAGCTTGTCATGCAAGAGAACTTCCACAAGTTTTACTTTTGCAAGTAGCAATTGGTTAAGTAACCAGGATTTCACATATATGTTTCATGTGGCATTGTGTTTTGATCCACTACTTTTCAGTCCTCTCATGTTGATATGGATGATTTCCCAGGGAGCATCAGAAGGCCAGATTGAGAAGTATTGCTATCATATTTTCTGATGACATGAAGCTGGTGGTAATTTGCTGATACTGGTTACAGGATTTCAGAATATTCTTCTATTAGATCACAAGTGAGCATACCCACATTTTCCATTATTAAGGAAAACCCAAAATGACAACTCGCTATGTGTTTGCACTTGTGACTCTTTGTGTGTTAGGATTAACACACCATTTTAGATGCAGACTCTACAACAGTGGGTGGAGAGACCCTGGGTTCATGTCAGGGGAGTAAGGGTCAGGGCGGCTGAATGGGAGGAGAGGGCAACCTGGGACCTAGAGCTGGGTAGTTACAAGGTAAGAGAAAACCTCTCAGTCACTCTTCGATCTGAGGGAAAGTGAAGCTCATCACTGAGAACTGGCCTTGCCAGCCTCAGAGAGAATACAAGTCATAACTGGGTGTTTTTTATACACACATTTCTCCTGGATGTTTGCTGTTACATCCTGAACTTTCTGTGTGTTTAAATCACTCACCCAGATCTAAAACATCTGGCTCTTTGAACTTCTGCATAGAACTTCTCCAAGAACTTTTGTGTGTAAAAAGTTCTCCTGGTAAACTGCTTTGCCCCAGTCAGCTGTGGTCACTTGGTTTCCATGGCAGTCCCTCACATCTACAGTTGCGGCTACTTTAGGCTGCCTCAGGGCAGTGTGTGTGTGAAGAATGCATCCAGAACTTACTTGTGGACATATAAACACAGAAGATTGAAACACTGGCACTTTAAGGTGTGTGTAAAAATGCCATTGAGGGAAGGGACTCATAGCAAGGACTCAAGAAAGTAAGTCAGGTGTAGAACGTGACCTGAAGCAAGGGGGAATAGTGAACTTGGAGGCTAAAGGAGTGAAAGGATCAAGGTTATGGAATACTACTAAAGAAATAAGGGGAAGAGCACAAGGGGTTAGAAACAGGACTGGAATACATGCAACTATAACATAGAACACACACACAGAAAGAGGAAAAGAACAGTTTCTCCACCCAACTTCCTGTGGCTACCAGTAGGCCTTAAATATTGACTGGTAGTCAATCAGGAAGTTGGGTGGCTGGACTGGGGCAATGGGATACAACTGGGAATGGGTGTGGCATGGCAGAGGTTGGGAGAAACAGGAGGAGACAAGGGGTAAAGGGATCTTGGCTAAAGTTAGGCCTGAATGGTGGCACCAATGGTTGGAGCAGTGTTCCAAGCCCCTGTGGCGAGGATTTCAAGACCCAGAGCCTGACAGTTTGGAGGGACAGAAGCCAATAACAGTTACCAGTGAGGAAACCTGATTGTAGGTGTGCTTGGGAGTGTAATGAGGTGCAGATGGTTATCATTAGAAGGAAATCCAAAATGAGGTTACAGGATGAATACACTTTTGGGTCTTGCTTTTCCCAAATATCCCTTGCTTGTTGTCTTCTCACAAGCTTTGAGGAGCACCTTAAGGTTGTTGTTGGACTGTTCATACATGTGTCACTGAAAATCAGTCAGTTCATCATTTGGAATATCTGATTGCAGCACTAACAAACAACAGAAACTGGGAGGAGGGAGGCATTCTGGGAGATGTAGATTCCTGGATAGTCTTTTACCTTGGCCTAATAAGATAAGGCTCCTCCAATGGCTTCTTGGGAAATATACTCTCTCTCTCTCTCTCTCCAGTTAAAGCAAAAAGAAACGGTTCCTCAAAACCCCTCAAATACCCTTGCCTTAATTTATTATTTTTAACCCATTGCCAGATTATTTATTTATTTTTTACTCAGTTCAAGGCCAGCTTCAATGCTGTTGTATCAATCAGGAGGCAAACCTTTTCAGCCAGATGCTAAACTATATTTCCCTGAACAAAAGGAATTGGCTCCTAGTTTCATTTTAACTGTTCCTCCTAAGATAAGGGAACTTCTTAAACTGTCCTTAACTACCTTAATAATTGGCTTTTCCCTGACATGGGTGAGGCTAGACACATTAATCAGCTCATTAGAAGAACTCAATTTGTATACTTATGTCTTTTTACTAGGGTTGGGACTTTTGATTTAATCCAGCATTGTGGCATAATTTCCTACCTGGGAGACACATCTCATGCAATAACTTTGAATTTAGTGCCCCCTGTCTTTGACCTTTTAGGGCATTGTCACCAGCACCCTGGTACACAATATCTCCAAAGGACAGTTGATTACCATTAACTGTTTGTTTTCTGTGGACAAAAAACCACCTGGAGTAACATGTTACCACATGGCACAAATGGGTTTTCCATATGGGTTAACAAGTTACCTCAAACCCATGTTAATGGTTTGGATAACTTGTTAACACAATTAAATGTTAGGTTATCTTGCTAATCCAGTTGGTTTACTGTAACACAAAGCAATATTTGTCTAATATATAACAATTTGGTACCACTTAGCATTCCCCATTGAAGAGTCTAGGAGTGGTTGTTTCTTCAAGATTTCTTGTTAAAATCCCTTTGTTTTCAGAACCTGTTTGGCTGGTTTCAGCTTCAAGATTAGTACTTATTCCTGTATCCCAGGTAAAAAGTTAGTTTCCTGTATTTTTATCTCTTTCCAGCATTTTACCACAGTTTCCAGCACCACAATTCAGGCACTTGCTGGTGAGGCAAAGGAGGTAAAAGGATAAGGAGAGTTTGCCAGCTGAGTTCCTGGTATGTTTTGTTCTGTGAGGTGTGGTTTAGGCTCTAGGATTTATTTATTGCTGTTTTTTGTTGTTGTTGTTCTTTAGGGCTTTTTTTCCTGTTTAGGTTTTTTTTGTTTGGTAATTGGCGAATCAGAGCCAACTGGGTTGGGGAGGAATCTAGGTTATATAAGCATTCAGGCTTCTAGTGGCTCATGAGGCGAAGGACCCAGGAGAATAAGGAGAGTATGCTAGCTGAAGCCGCATTCACAACTGTGGCGGCAGTGGTGGCGGCAGAGAGAGCTGCGAGGGAAGACGCAGCAGCAGGGAGGAGCTGGATGACAGGAAAGAGCCGATGTGAATGGGGATCTGCCATGGCTTCTCTCGTGCATGTCATCAGCTCTTTTCCTGTCATCCAGCTTCTTCCCGCTGCTGCATTTTCCCTAGCTGCTCTCTCTGCTGCCACTGCCACCAAAGATGTGAAATCGGTGGCAGAGTTCCTGATAAGTTCTGGGGGGGGGGAGGTTGTGAGGGTTGGTTTAGTTGTGGTTTATTTATTGCTGGGGGTTTTGATTCTTGGTTCTTTAGGGCTTTTTTCCTGTTTAGGCTTTTTGTTTAGTAATTGGCCACAACCAGCTGGGTGGGGGAGGAGTCTAGATTAAATAGACATTTGGGCTTCTGCTGGCTGGTTTGACACTTAGCTAGTGAGGCAAGAGAGCTGGGAGTATAAGGAGAGTTTGCTAGCCACATTTCTGGAAATTCTGTTGGTTTTTTTGTGAGGATTTGTTTAGTTGGGGTTTAGACTCCAATGTTTATTTATTGCTGGGTTCTTTGGGGCTTTTTTCTCTTTAGATTGTTGGTAATTGGCTAATCAGAGCCAGGTGGGTGAGGGCTGAGTCTAGGCTATATAAGCATTCAGGATTCCAGTGGCTGGTGAGGCAAAGGAGTTGGGAGGATAAGGAGGGTTTGCTTGCTGTGTTACTGGCAAGTTCTGTTTTATTTTGTTTTGTTTTATTTATTTATAGTAAAACTTCTATCCTGCCCCCTCCTGCCTCTGGCAGCTTGGGGCAGCATACAAAACAATCAACATAACAATATATAAATATAAATAACAAGAAATATAAAATATAAAAACAATATACAAAAGGCCACTGAATCTAAAAGAATAATCCCATCCCATCCCAACTCCCCTCCCATTTCCCATCTCCCCCAACAGAAGTCTGGTGAAAAAGATAGGTCTTACATTGGCACCTGAAGGAGGAATGATCTGGGGACAAATGGATCCCTACCATGAAGGTGTTCCACAGTCATGGTGCTATGACTGGGAATGCCCTCCCCAATGTTGCCCCCTGTTGTACACAAAGGACTTCAAGAAGGGTGCCCCCAGCTGACCGCAGGGGCTGATCCAGAATCCATGGGGTGAGGCAGTCCCACAGATAGGTGGGGGCCAGACTGTTTAGGACTTTGTTAGGGTTGCTTTAGTTGTGGTTTACACTCGAGGTTTTATTTATTGCTGGGGGTTTTGGGTCTTTGGTTCTTTAGGGCTTTTTCCCTGTTTAGGTTTTTGTTTGTTTGTTTGGTAACTGGCTAATTGGAGCCAGATGAATGGGGGAGGATTCTAGGCTATATAAGCATTTGGGCTTTGAGTGGCTCATGAGGCAAAGGAGCTGGGAGGTTAAGGAGAGTTCACTAGCTGAGACTGCTTGCCCACAATACTGAAACACCCGCAAGTTAGAAACTCACTGTGTTGTTTGAATTCACGTGTGTTTTGTGATGGAGGTTTATTTATTTATTTGGTTTATACCCCATCCCTCCTGAACACAGCTCAGGGCGGTTTCCAACAATAAAAACACAATATAAAACAATTTAAAACATATAAAAATATGATCTCAATTATTAAGAACAGGGCCCGGGATACATTAAAAAAATAAATAGGGTAGGGCCGATAAAAAATCCACTAACCCCCCCCCTCCCCAAATGCCTGGGTGAACAGCCAGGTTTTACACCTTCGCCAGAATATCAAAAGGCTTGAGGCCAGGCGAGCTTCCTCCAGGAGGGAATTCCAAAGATGCGGCCCAGCCACCGAGAATGCCCTCTCCATTGTGGCCCCCCGCTTAACACTGGGAACCTTCAAGAAGGCACCCCCGGCAGACTGAAGGAGCCGCTCCGGGGCGCGGAGGGCTAGGCGGTCCCTGAGGTATGAGGGGCTGAGACTGTGAAGGGCTTTGTAAATCAATACCAGCACCTTGAACCTGGCTTGGCACACTATCGGCAACCAGTGCAGAGTCCGGAGCACAGGTGTTATGTGCTCCCGACGACCCTTCCCCGAAAGGAGATGGGCCGCCACATTCTGCACTAGCTGCAGCCTCCAAACCAGGAACAAAGGAAGCCCCACATAGAGCGCGTTGCAGTAGTCCAGCCTCGAGGTGACGAAGGCATGGATGAGGGAGGCCAGGTCTGGGCCAGAGATAAATGGATGCAGCCTCTGTACCAGATGCAACTGGTGAAAGGTAGTCTTTGTGACTACCTCCACCTGCCGCTCCAGGCAGAGATCCGCGTCCAGCACCCCCCCCCCC
>QEPC01009335.1:580126-607791 GCA_003113815.1 Sphenodon punctatus
TATTTATCAATTGTAGAGTCTGCTTCTCTTTTTTTTTCTAAGCTCATTCCTTTTTTCAGGTCTTTCCTTTATTTTAGGTTATTTTATTTTTCCTCAGTAGTGTTTTATTTCTCTATTTTGGCATCGGGTCTAGCAGGAGCACAGCCACACACATCCTAATGCTCGCACATGCCCAGACAGCCCCCCCGAAAATGACATTTTTGAATAATGAAAATGAAAACAACATGGGGTCCTGGTGAACACCACTACACATTAGTCAACTCACAGATATTTGCAGGTCACATGATTAGTGAATATCCATAAGTGAAACCTCCTTATCGCGCCCACATTACCCAAAGTTCTGTGGGTTTGGGAGCAGAGAAACCCCTCCCTCCTTCTTTCCTTGTATCCCTTGCGAGAGTTCATTTCCTGTCACGTGACTCCCCACGCTTCAGAGTACCTCACTCTCTCCAGGGGATCAGGAAAGGGGTTGTAATGTGCTTCCTCCTTCCTCTCCCTCCCATAGTCTCTATGGTTAAAATGGCCACAGGAGGACTGGAAGACAAATCTCACAGTGAGCAATTCATGCATATGTTTTGGCCACCTTGCACAAGATAAAATCTCACTGTGACTTATAACACCCGTGATCAAGAGGGCAAGATTTTCAGCCCAGTCAAACTCCTATCAAACACCAAATTCCAAACCGTCCCCATGGGCAGCTCTCCATAAAGCACATTGCATAGTGTAGCCTCGACGTGATGAATGCATGGGTGATGGTGGCAAGATCAGAGTCTTGGAGCCTCTTCACCAGAAGGCATATACCCCCAATAAGGAGGGAAACCTCATCACCCAGATCACCAGTCCTGCCCACTAGCATCACCTCTGTCTTACCGGGATTGAGCTTCAATCGACTCGACCTCATCCAATCCCACACAGCGGCCAAGCACTGGGACAGCAAGGACACAGCAGGGCCTGGGTCAGATGAAAATGACAGATACAGCTGGGTGTCATCAGCATACTGATGACACTGAAACTCCCAGCTGCGAATGACCTCCCTGAGCGGTTTCATATACACACTAAACAAGAGAGGGGACAAAATAGAACCCTGCGGGATCCCACACAGAAGGCCAACAAGGAATGAAGTACAGTCCCCAGCACGACCCGCAGAGATCAGTCTGTGAGGTATGAATGGAACCATTGTAAAACAGTCTTATCCAGTATCCGCTCCCTCTAGGTCCTGCAGGCGCGTTACCAGTAACTCATGGTTAACGGTATCAAAGGTCACAGATAGATCTAACAGGACCATCAGGGTCATATGACCCTTGTCCAGTTCTACGAGGAGGTCATTGGCCAAGGCCACAAGCGCTGTCTCCGTGCCGTAACCCAGGTGAAAGTCAGACTGCGTGGGATCAAGAAAACCAATGCCATCTAAATGCGCCTGGAGCTGACGAGCTACTACCAATTCAATAACTTTCCCTAAAATCAAGGTTAGGACAGGTTGGTAACTAGCTGGGGCATCCCCGTCAAGTGATTGTTTTTTTTGTCTGGGTCAAACCACTGCCTTCTTGAGGCAACCTGGCACCCTCCCCTCCTGAAAGGAAGCATTGATAACCCCCAAAGCACCAGCCCCACTGTCTCCCTGGTAGCTTTTTCTAAAGAGGATGGACAAGGATCTAATTCACAAGTCATGGCTCTAACAGATCCCAGCACATTGGCTGCATTGGCAGGCATCACCAATTGAAATTCATCCCACAAAACATGACCAGACAGGGCATTCCTACCTTTTGGCTCAGCTACTGCCTCCAAATGGTGGAGTCGAAGTTGTGCTCAATGCAAGCAATTTGTCCACAAAGTACTTCAAGAACATGTCACAATGGGCCATGGCCGAATCCGATTCCAGGCGGAGTCAGGTTGGACCCACCAAACCTCTCACCAGTCACCACCCCTACCTGGGTTGGGATCAGATGGACTTGGTGGGTTTCCCGGTCCGCTGACCACCCATGCAGTGCTTCCTTACACACCCACACACCCACAACACACCATTCAATTGTGGGATAGACTGCAATGCTATGGTGTTGCATGGGACAACGGCCAGCTGGAAGCAGAGCAGCAGTGTGGGTCAGTATATCAGACAGTCATCTTCTCCACTTTGGGTTGATACCCCAGGATCGTCTGGCCCGCTCTGCACATCTGGCAGAGCATTTTAGACAACAGGCCACCCCGGGGTGAAGCTATAACGAGAACAAGCTACATCAAGAAGAGTGATGAATTCACACGTGTGTTAATATCTAGAAAGGGAAATGTGTACTATAATAAGCAGATTTGATACTGCATACTTATTTCATAACTTTTTAAAAAAAAAAAAATATCTGTCAATATTTCGTTATTCATCAGTGACATTCACTCTAAATGTCAGGTTCAAAGCTTCTTACTAGACGCACTTTATTCTGTTAATGGATCCACTTACCTCTAATTTTTCTAACATGTTTCTCACAAAAATCTTTAAATCATTCTAGTTTTGCGAGTGATTTCTTAAGGAATTCATGAGTACAGATGTGTGTGGGAGTGGGGTTTGTAATAGAGCAAAATCCTACAGATTGATCTTGCTGGGTACTTATTTTCATTAATTTAATCTTGCCATTCTCTACAAGAACTCACAGTGGCTTACAAGAAATTAAAACCAAAATCAAAATATGTCACTTTAACCCCCCTACGAACAAACAACCCACAAAACTAGCTTCTTTTGAACCTACAATGCAATAAAGCTTTAAATATAAAATATAGTTATCAGCCACCTCTTCATTACCACCCACTACCTCTCCTCTTCTCACCCAAGGCAATTTCCCCTTTCCGTCTCATGTCACCATGTCCTCTCACATGGCCCAAATTAAGAAGGCTTTCAAGCATCGTCAATCATTTAGGTACATGCATAATTCTAGGCACCTCTGGAACTGGAGTTTCATCCAGAGTTACCCCTTCCCCCCATAGCAGTTGAAGATAAGAAGTATAAATAATTTCATACGTCTTTAGAAATCATAGAATCTCAGGCCCCTTTGAAACGAGGTGCTAAAAAGGGCCTCCTGAGCCCCACATTGAGAGAAAAGCCTTACTGTTCAGGCTTTCAGAACGCACCTCTTCAAAGCACTGCATCTCCAGCCGCTGCCGACAATGGGGAGCACGTCACTTCCGGCAGCACGGGGAGTGTATAAACACTCCCGCACGGCTTTTCTCTCAATGTGGGGTTCAGGAGGCACTTTTCAGCTCCTTGTTTAAAAGCAGTCTTAGAGTTGGAAGGGGACCTCTAGGGTTATCTAGTTCAAAGTCCTGTTTAGATGCACAATGACTACAGTTACAACATCTACAACAGATGACTCTCCAGCCTCCAGTGATGGAGAGCTTACATTCCCCCTACTCATCTTGTTCCATTGCAGCCCAACTCAGTAAGTTAATATTTTCCCTGATTTTTAAGCAATATCTACCTTGAGTCCATTGTTTCTAGTCGTGTCTTCTGTGCCAATGCAGAATAGTTTCCTGCCATTTTTTGGGTGGCAGCCCTGATAGATAGATTAGATGATGTTTCCCTTTAGTCTTCCCTTTGCTAGGCTAAACTAACCCAGATCCTTGAACCTTTCCTCCTAAGACATGATTTCCAGACCCTTTGTCATCTTTGATTTCCTCCTCTGAACCTGCTACAGTTTGTCAATCCTGCTTAAAATAAGGCAACCCAGACTGGACTCAATACTCCAGATGTGATCTGACCAGTACCGAAAAGAGTGAAATTATGATTTGGAGACAAAACTTATGTTAACACAACCTAAAATTGCATTAGCCTTTTTTGTAACTGCATCACATTGCTGCATCATGTTCATCTTGTGATCAATCATAATCTGTAGGTCTTTATTACATGTGCTGTTGCCAGGCCAGGTGTCCCCCATCTTATACTTGTACATTTGATTTTTCTTACCCAAATGCAGAACTTCACATTTATCTCAGTTGAATTTCATTTTGTTTATTTCAGCCAAGATTTCCAACCAATCATTTAAAAAATAAGGGCCCTTGGCCCGCCTTTCTAGGCAGCCATTAGGGTCATTTGGTGAGCTCCCTAGGAGGAATGGAGCTAAGGGTGTTTGAGAGGCTGCAGCCTTTATCCTGGACGGCACAGGCAGCGCCACTGTCGGGAGTGTTGGAGCGTCAATGCCGGACCGCGGTGAGGATCCCTCGGGAGCCCGGATGTAATCTGCCCAGCAATGGGCAGGCAGCCAATCAGGTGTGAGCGGGAGGTCCTGCCTCTTGCGTGGTGCCTTCCCACCCGCTGAATCATTTGGCACCATTCTGAGTGCCGTTGGTGAGCTGAAAGCCCCCGTCCCGCCCTCCTAGAGATACTACGGGTGTAACCGGTTGCCTTAGTAGGGACCAGGAAGGAATTTTGAAGAGAAAACGCGATTGATCAGAATAGTTTTTCTCATTTTTCGCCTTCCTCATAGTGTGTCATTGTTTTGACTGATCAATCACAAGTAGTTAGGATTTGGGAGGGATGTAGTAGTTATTTTTACACACGTCTCACTCTTGCAGGGGTCCAGTGCTGTTGTAAGTTTGCAATAATATGTAGTAAAAGAGGCATCTCCCTAAGAGATGTGAGGGGAACACCTGGGGCATAGGCTGGGCGTGGCCAGACACAGGGTTAACCTCTCAAGGTGAGTTGCTGGCAAAGGCAGGAAGGGATATGAGCGGTCCCCAAGCTGGCAGTAACTTAAATCCTTGGCTCAGGTCTGGGAGGACCTTGTCCTCTCTGGAAGTGGCCGTTAGCCAATGCCGGAGGGGAGACATTTGAGTTGGGTAATAAAGGGGGGTTATGGAGGGTACAGCCAAGCCTCCCCTTTGTTGGGGTTGTTACGTACCCGTTCATAGAAGTTAGCACTGGACCTGAATTGCCTGAGGGCAATTACCCCCACCATGCCTAATTCCAATTTGAAGAAAGAGTGTGGCCTTTCAAACCCAACATGTTGTCCTTGTTTCATTTCAGATGCACCAACAAATAAATCAATCAATCTGTCTTCCAAGCTTCTAGCTACCCCTCCCAGTCTTGTGTCATTTTCAAACTTAAATATTCCCTCCACCCCTTTGACCCTTTTCACACAGACACTCTAACACCAATAAAATGGGTGTTGCATTTTATTATACATGTTACAGGGCACCCACAGGGCAACACTGCAGCCCTGCAACGTGGGCCCTTTTCACATGAGATGCCTCCACCCAGTTTAGCTGGGTGTAGATGGGTGGAGGCATCTGTGTGAACACCGTGGGTGGGGTGCATTTGGCTGGATGGAGATGGGTGGAGGTGTCTGTGTGAACACTGCGGGTGGTGGGTCAGGGTGTAGGTGCATGCGTGCTCCTGCGCAACACCACCCCCACCCACAGAGTTATGGACTCCAACGCCGGTTGCTCCATGGGTGGGTTGTGGGTGGAGATGGGTGTTGCATGGGAGCACAAAGATCTTCTGCCATGTCTGCTGCCAAAGTAGTTCAGATATCTTTTTTTAGGGCAATAAAAGATATCACTGGAACTAATTTGTCTTCATGTATTCATTTTGAGGGGACCAACATGGCAAACATATTTCTTTTTTTCGAAAACACTTATTTTAGTATGTGATATTCTGAGCAGTTAGGACAGGCATGAGTCATTGATGTGAATGGGACTCCCAACCCTGCTAACTACTAGTGTGGCTTAGACTAATGTTTGAGACAGAAATACTGAACTGACTGTAACTTGAACCCAACCACACCAGGCCTGACTGAAGCCTGATGTAGTTGGGCTCGTCTGAGGCCCAATCAAACTAGGCCACATTCTGGCCACAGGCAGCTGTATTTCCTACAGAGTGTTACAATGATTTGCAAGGGGCACAACCACATCAGAGAGAGCTAAAAGTGGAATGAATGCCCTCTTCTCTCCTTTTAGTAACTTGGCTCCACCCTTTACAGATGGTCATGATGTCATAGCACTGCATAAGGTGTGATTTCTTCTTTGATTGGGGAGCTAAGTTCAGTAGAATTGGATGCCCAATGGATTTCAACAGAGGGTGTGTCAGGCCTGATGTGGATCAAAGTTCTTTAGCACAAGTACAGTTCCTCACAGAAGATCATACTTTTAATCTTGGCTACAAACACTCCATGGCAATAATCATAAGTTTATGGATGATGTAAGGAGTCCTGATTTTTGACAGGACAAGATGACGATTTAGCTGACTCTCCATGGCCTCCAGATTAAAGCTGAAATGGGTAACTTACTTGCTACACGTGGATAGTACCTGAGTTTTCAAGTATATCTCAAGTACCCACAAGGCTTCCCAATCATCTGTGGGATACCCCCCCAAATCAGCAATTTATAGTACCAATATTTCAATTTTCCAGTTACCAATCGGTAAATCAGGATGGAAAACTGAAAAATCAGCTTTCTTGGATATTCCCGGACATCAGGTACCTGTATCAGGCTGAAATTGGATACTGATCGGTAAGCAATATTTCTTGATTAAATTCAGGTATCAGAAATTCAATAGGTGTTCCTGTTAATGTGGACATTCATTTCAGCTCTTCTCCAGGCCATTTTTGGTCAATCCAAAAAATGACCAAATTTTCTTTCTTTCTTTCTTTCTTTCTACTATAAACTTCCTTATTTTATCACACGTCATTTTCACAACATTCCTGTAATGTTTTTTAACCCTAAATTACGAATATATATTCATCATTAAACCCACTAATGAATGTACTTTTTTGCCTGAGAACAACTTAAAACTTCCTAATGGTCATTTTGATTCTGCAGTCAAATTGTTGGGTTGATTTGGATACTGGAAATTTGATGGGTATACTGTTTTTGCAGGTACACATTTCAGTTCTAGCTGAAACATGTAGTGGATGTAATATTCACAAATATCAATCTCATTTTCAGAATATTCAGATTCTTCTGAATACACACACAATATTCACAGCCAAAATGGTTATTAACTTATCTGCTTATTTGGGCATTCTGTATCCAGTACTTAGTTCATTTTTGCTATTTGGGTTAGCCATTTCATTATTTTGGTTAATTTGTTTCAGCTACCTTACATACACAGTATCAATGATAGTGACACAGGAAAGAGGCTGGTATAATTTACTTGCTAAGGTGTTGGATTTGTTACCTGAGCATGGGAGGCTGGGGTTCAGATTCCACTTTACCCATGAACTCATTGCATGGCCTTGGACAAGTCAGTGTCTTGCCTCATTTCCTCATATGGAAAATGGAAATTATAATGGACTACCTCACAGGGTTGTTGTGGGGGGTGAACTAGATAAGGATTGCAAAGCACTTAGAACAATGAAAGTGCTATATAAATGATTGATAATTGAAATGACTGCCCCAGAGTAATCATACCAGAACAATGAAAACGAATATCCAAAAATATGGAAATGAATAGCAGTAGTTCATATCCACTTTGTTGGACATGAATGAAAGTGAGAGAATTTGTCAGATATGATATTTGCCGTAAAGATTCAATTCAGCTCTAACTAGGATTAGTCTGCTGGTAGACTCTGAGGACAGCATTTCTGAGAACTGAGACCTGTCTCTGTAATGCCCTCAACTTCTAGCATATCCTTTTGTAGGGCATTCTCTGTTATGATGCATGTCCGTTCATTCTGAAATGCAAAGCATACAAATACGATTTCTCACCATACGTACAATGAAAATACACACCTGGAAAAGATACAGTAAAAAGCAGATTATGTTTTCCATAACAACCCAAATTGAGAGTGATTCAAAGCCATGCTGTCCCCAGAGGCACAGTGCCTCTCACAGGCACAGAGAGGAAGTTCCCTGTAGGGTGCTAACACCTGCTTAGAAGCTAGGGCTTATAGGCTTTGGAATTCCATGGATCACAATGAACTCAACTCAATGCTCCTATTAAAGAACGTCCTCAGGAATTTGCCTTTCTTGTTTCTGCTCCAAGCAGCAAACCAGAAATACAAAGAACTTCTTAATGTCTCAGGACCTTAAAACCTGAAAATTTATACTGTACCAAGCTGATTGAAGTGGAGAGTAGATGTTAGGAGGATTTTATTTTTCCCCACATATTGGTTAATTTGTTCCTATTTTGGGTATTGTTGAATAAATCAGGTGGAAATAGGTAGCTGTTACAAAGTAACCATGGTGACATAGAAACACTTTGGTAGACAAGAAAAACAGAGAGAAGTACAGAAACATTGCAGGACAATATAATGAGGTTTTAGTCCATTATATTTTTGCTTTGTCTTAATGGTAGGCCTTTGGTGACCTTTTGAAGGCAACTACTACTCAGATTCCATTTCCCTAAGTGAGCAATGCTATACTTTCAGAAGATAATGCATGGGTTACAAGTTGGGAAACATACAAGTCCTATTTACTTCAATGAGACTTGTTTACACTATCTGCTGGAGGATTGTATTATAAGTTTGACTGTTCGACTATATATGCAGATTTTCAGTCTAATCCCCAGCTTCCTAAAGCTGAGATGAGTACTAAATTTAGTACCTGTGGGCAATACTGTGGGTATTGCATCAGGTACTCAATGGCTTACCCAAGTGCCGATCGGATACCCCCAATCCCCAAAAGTTGGTAACTTCCAGTACCGATTTTTTGAATTTCCAATTACCAATTGGTATATCAGACTGTAAAACCATAAAATCAGGATGGAAATAAAATAAATGGGGACTGGAAGTCCAAATTCTGGGAAAGGAAGTTGACTTTCCAGAAGAGAAAACCAAAAATAGGCATCAAAAATAGATAAATCTACACAAAAGTAAAATAAATTGGTACCTGAATTCGAAATTCTGGAACATTGGGTACCCAAATATGGTTGCAATCAAGTACCGATCTGTACCTGATGTTGGGTCAATATAAGTACCAGAAATTCATTGAGTTACCCATTTTTGCAGGTACTCATTCATTTCAGCTCTACCAGCTTCCCATGCTCTTCATTTATAAAATTTGAATTCTGACATACTACATAGTGGTTCAAGAGTCATGGAAACTAAGAGTTTAAACTGGTTTAAAGAGCATTTGGACTTACTTAATTAGCTTCCCTAGAACTGCTAATGACCATGGCATCTCTACTGTGAACCATGTAATTATTGTGACATTAATTCTCTCCGAGGAGTATTTTACTCTTGATGTCATCATCTCGACTCTTGGCTATCTGGCTGGTGATTTTACTACTGCAGGGAAATGAGTACTATGCAGTGTCTCCAGTACTCTCCCATGTGACACTGATATTGTATCCATAAGCGGCAGCAACACGCTGGTTACTGGTGATAAAGTGTTAAACTGTAGTCACAAATGTCAGCAGAGAAATTAGAAACTATTTCAGTGCTGTTCAAGCAGTCAGAGTTAGTTTATCACTCGAAGGAGACAAACGTCAAAACTTTTACAAAATCATGACTGGATCATGACATTTTTTTTCAACTGCAGTATAAGAGATTTACATTTTATATACTGCTTTAAAAACTTATAGTTCCCATCCTTGCTCTCCTCTGCTACAAACACCGTCTCTTCCTCTCATTCTGAAGCCAGCAAGTATTATCCTAATTCCTGAAAAAAGTGAGAAAGCAGCAGCATCCACACAATGCTTTTTTAAAATGGGTAGAGGCACAAATTCAAAGGCTGAGTATTGTGTGAAATTAGATGTGAAACAAGCAGCAGAGTAACTGTTCATGGGTAGGACTGAGACTAGAGAAGTGTTTCTGTTCGTAAGGGAAATACAGACCTTTCGAGAGTGCTTGTGAGCGTCCATCAATACTTCATCAGTTTCTGGTGATTCTGTGTTTCTGCCATTCCCATCTTTTTTGTCACTTTCTGGGACTTTTCATCACTTTTCATAACTTTCCAGGACTATTTGTCATTCTCGTCACATTCTGGGACTTTTTGTTACTTTTTGTCACTTTTGCAACAGTTTTACTACAGTTTAATAGCACTTTTATGATTCCCAGTACTCCCCTGGTGCTTAGTCAGCAGGTTTTAGTCCCTGGGGATGTACCCCTTTAGTCCCCGGGGATGCACACAGGGCACAAACAAGACTTGGGTCCAGCCTGTAGCAGCCACATTCAACTGGAGAACAGAATAGAGGGGCTCCCCAGAATTGTGATTAGCCCCATCTCAGGGACCACAGCTCCCCCAGAGATACTACACTTGGGGGGAGGTGGATGAGGGAGTGGGAGGGGTATGGGAGCAGAAGGGGGACTCTGCAGGGAGCGGGCTCTGTGGGGAGAGAGGGTTGAGGGAGCAGGAGGGGGGGTAGGGTTGGGGTTACGGAGCCGGCAGCTCTCATGGCAGTGCTGAGGGGCCTGGAGGTTCCTACAGTTAGAGGGGTCCTGGGGCCCACGTGGGCTCCTCTGAGGTGGGAAGGACAACATCTGCAGCAAGGTGAGAGGGGGGGTGAGGCTAGGAGTGGGGACGGGCTTGATGAGTGAATGGCGCTGAGGGAGCAGGAGGGAAGAGGAGCTGGATGAGGTGGTGGGGCTAGGAGGTCTGTGGGGGGAGGGACTGAGGGAGGAGGAGGGGGAGCTCTGTTGGGAGAGGGGGCTCAGGAAGCAGGAGGGGAGGCTCTGTGACGGAGGGCACTAAGGGAGGAGGAGGGGGGTCTGGGGGGGAGGAGGCTAAGGGAGTATGAGGGGGCTCTCGGGAAGAGGGACATGTGGGGGTCAGAGGGGAGGGAGCATGAGAGGAACTCTTGGGGAACAGGAGAGGGGGCTCTTCAGGGAGGGCGCTGGGGGAGCAGGAGGGGGTCGGAGGAGGGGCCTGATGGAGCAGGAGCGGAAAGGCACTGGGAGAGCAGGAGGTGGGTCGGGGAAGGGGGCTGACAGAACAGGAGCAGGAGGGGAATGAGGGAGAAGAAGGGGGCTCTGTGGGGGAGGGGGTTCTGTGGGGATTGGGGGCTGAGTGAGCAGTAAAGGGGCTCTGTGGGGGGAGGGAGCAGGACGGGACTCACGGGGAGGAAGCAGGAGGGGGAACTCTGTCAGGGGAGGGGGGAACAGGAGGGCGGTCTCTGGGGTGAGGGGGCTCTGTGGGGAGAGGGGGCTGAGCGAGCAGTAGAGGGGCTCTGTGGAAGGAGGGAGCAGGACAGAACTCAGGAGGGAGGAAGCAGGAGGGGGAACTCTGTCTTGGGAGGGGGATGGGGAACAGGAGGGCGGTCTCAGGGGAGCGGGCTGAGGGAGCAAGAGGGGGGATCTGAGGGAGGGGACTGAGGAAGCAGGAAAGTGGGGTCTGTGGGGACAGGAGGCTGAGGGAGCAGGAGTGGAGGTCTGGGTGGAAAGCAATAAAAACATATATTTTACTACAATCTCTTGGTCTCAGCAACTTCTATCAAATCACTAATTACTTTTGCAATCTACTTTTTTAAAAACACACATATTAGATAAACAAAAAGCCTACGGTTTTACAAACTAAGTTAAGGCAAATTCATACCAAGCAAACTTTAACAAACCTAGAAATTGTGTGTTAAGGNAAAAACACACAAATTAGATAAACAAAAAACCTAAGGCTTTACACACTTAGTTAAGACAGATTTATACCAAGCAAACGTTTAACAAACCTAGAAATTGTGTGTTCAGGCTCCTGCCTTAACTTCCACACCATGTAAGCAGTAAAGCTGTGAGTTATGTCCTTAGATTTAAATTCCTTTTTTTCCAGATCCGCACCTACTCTAACCCACTACTTATTTGCCCCCCACTGATTGTGACCCAGTAACCACCACTTCAGTGTTAGAAGATAGAAAAATTCTGACTTCAGCTTCCACCCCCCAGTTTAATCTACTACCTTCCAAACCGATGACACATGACTCAGATGTCTGAACTACCCAATAAACTTCAATCACCTCCCAAAGAGTCCTGACCACTATAATGAAGATCATCTCTAATACAGAATGTGACACATTGTGTGAGATGACATTCCCCCCCCCCAAAAAAAACACACCACCACCCAGAAGAGGAGTTGAAAAACACAATGAGGCAATACAGAGTAGAACAACAAGGACGTACCTATGGTGCTTAATAGAACCATGGTAGTGTTTCCAATACTCTATCACTCTATCACTCCTCCCAATCATTTACATCACCAAAAATCTCGAGATTCTACTAATTTCTTATGTCATTATTCCACCAAGTTCCTTCCTCCTGTACTTCATCCTTATATTCTCCTCCCTATCATTCCACCGTCGCTCCCTCCTGTCTTTGTTATTCCACAGCATCTTGCCTCCTAACTCCCAAAGATGCATCACCATTGTATTATTTCACAACCAGTTATTAAGATATAATTTAATTCTAAATTACCATTAATGTTTGCTCCATTGTTTCCATTGGCCGTTCCATGCATTTAATCTCAATGTGTTCCAAAATTCTTAATAAACATTTACATAGCATTCTGCTCTGCTTTACAGTTGCCCCCAACCTGCAAAGGAAGAGGATTGGAGCTGAAAGACAAGCAAAGTGTGGGTGCATGGAGTCTAAGTTGTAAGCTATCACAGTATGCGAAGCCATACAACATCTTTACTGCTTACATGGTGTGGAAGTAAAGGCGGGAGCCTTAACAGACAATTTCTAGGTTTGTTAAAGTTTGGTTAGTATGAATATGCCTTAACTAAGTTTGTACAAAATAAAATGTGAAGGGGGAAGAAGGGCAGGGAAAGGGAGAAGGTAAAAGGTAGGATATATGAGGAAGGAAAGGAATTGGTAACAGGCAATGAGGACTAGGGAGGATTTTTTGTGTGCAAGCACCAGTTCTGAAAAACACAACCTGACAAGCAGAGAGATCATGCAGAACAGAGAGGAAAAAAATGCTTCTCCCATTATACAGAGTTGCAGCGCCCTCCCCAGACCCCTTCCCCCCGGTTGGTTGCTGGAGGCAGCAGGCATTGAGCAATCACAGAGTGCCATGAGACTGCTGGGGTCTGCTTGCACTGCTCATTGGCCAGCGATACATTCATCAGATACTGCGGAGCTGCTCGCCCCTCCCAACACAGGCACAGTTCAAGAGTTCAAGCCTCTTTAGGGCTCCAAGATGTCTGCTCCCTCCTCCCCTCTCCAATTCCATCCAAAACAAAACTGCAACTGTGTCACTAATAATAACAACAACATTAACAACATTGTCGTTTTTGTTATTGTTGTCATTATTCTCGATTGTTGTTTTTGTTATTGTAAAAACAATAGCAAAATTGACAATTGTCATTATCATTATTGTAATAATGAAAATAACATGCACACACCAATTGTCAGGTGTAGAGAGGGGAGAGGAACCAAGGAAGGTAGGAGGGAAGGAGGGGGAAGGGGCGAGCTCTCTCCCTTTGAGGTCTCTCTGGGGAAACGGATGGTCCCTCATGGTCTTGTTTAGGCTTTCCCTCCTAGCTGGAAGGCAACCAAGCTCATCACAGGGACAGGAGAGAGCACCAACGGCCCCTAGAGGGAGAAGTGGACACACACAGTAGTACCACCACAAATCCTGGACCCAGGGCACCGTGGGGGTTCGAGAAGTGAGGGGGAGAGATGGAAGGGGGAACCTGGGGTGAGGAAGGCAGGAAAGGATCTGGGGTCACAGGGAAGGGTGAGGGCAGGGCACAATCTTTATCAAGTGAGGAGAACGGGGGAGGAACCAAGGGAAAGGAGGGTATGAATACCATGAACAGGGAAGGGGAACACTACACGTACCCGCACACACTCCTGTCCTGCCAGGGATAGGGTCCTGACAGGGAAACAAAGACTCACTCACTCACACACTCACACTGACACGCTCCAGGGAGGGTGGGGGGGGAGAGACACTGAGACCAGACACACAAATCCAAACCAGAAAACCAGGATAGGATCCTGATCAGACGCATAGATGGGGCCAGCCTCTCAAAGTTGATTACTGGTGACAGCTTCCAGTCCCGCCGGTATGCTTTATAGGTCCTTTGATTGCCCCCACATGTAACTCAGCCAGCGCTCCGCTGGACGTGCACTACGCCTGGGCGGAGCACCGGACATCACGTGAATGTGTGATGACCCGGCCTCATGCCTGCGTGCTCCTGGGCCCCTGCCTCTCCTGGCCTGTTGCCGGGCAACCTGGGGTGCACTGCTTGGCCGCTCTTGCGCAGCTGACAGTGTGACAGTACCCCCCCATCCAAGCCCCCCCAACCAGGGTTCGCAGGCCGGGTTTCGAGGGGTGATGGAGGTGGAAGGCCTGAAGGAGCCGGGGGCATGGATGTTCATGGACGGTTCCTAGGAGTGCTCGGCCAGACCATGATGTTTCCAGTCAATCAAATAATAAAGCTGAGAGCCAGAAATGCGGGAATCTAAGATAGCCCGCACCTCATACTCAGGTCCCATGGTGAGGAGGACCGGGGACCCCGGGGTGAAGCGCTGAAGGGCATAGGCCGGGTTATGGGCTTTTTTCAAAAGGGAGATGTGGAACGAGGTATGAATGCGTAAATGCGTGGGTAACCCTACCGTAAAGGTCACCTCGTTCAATTTACGGGTAATGGGAAAGGGGCCCATATTTGCATCATCTAGTTTAGTTGAGGGACGTAGGGACGGATAATTCTGGCGTCTTACCCATATTAGGTCGCTTACTCGTAGCAATGACCCGGGGATCCTTCGTTTATCTGCCACGATCTTATGGCGGTTGCGTGCTTCCTGGAGGCAACGTTGGGTGGCTAGCTGAGCTTTTCTAATGATTCCCACCATGGCTCCTGCCGCTGGCACTGACGTGAGGGGTACCTCTGGAAAACAAAGGGGGGGATGAAAGCCATAAGAGACATAAAAGGGGGAGTTCCCCACGGAGGCATTAGGACCATTATTGTAAGTGAATTCTGCAAGCGGTAGATGCAGGGCCCAGTCATCCTGAAGATAGGTGCAAAAACATCGAAGGTAGTGTTCTATGTTGGTTTATGAGTTCAACTTGCCCATTGGCCTGAGGATGGTATGCTGTGGTGGACTGAAGCTTGACACGTACTAAGGCAAAGAATGCTTACCAAAACCAGCAGACAAATTGCAATTGGGGACCTTGATCCGACACGATCGCTTGGGGCAGTCCATGTAGGCGCACTAATTTGCGAAGAAGAAGTTGTGCGGTCATCTTGGCAGACGGTACTCCTGCACTGGGAATAAAGTGCCCCATCTTCGTAAAATAATCAATGACTACTAAGATGGAATCATTTTTAGCTGACTTCGGGGGACCTACGATGAAATCTACTGCTATCTTTTGCCAGGGATCCTTAGGACTGGGGGTTAACTGCAGTAGACCTACAGGTAGGCTTTGAGGAACCTTGGTTCTAGTGCAGGTGGAGCATCCCTGCACATATCGTTTCATGTCTGCCTGTAAAGATGGCCACCAAAAGGTTCATTTAATGAGCAAGAGGGTTCGTTGGTACTCAGGGTGTCCCACAAGGGGGGGAATCATGGTGAGTCCACATTACCTGAGGTCTGAATTTTGGAGGAATAACGACTTTTCCCTGTTTCTGCTGATACCCGGGGAGTCCTTTTTCCTTTGTACTCACCATCTGGAGCTGTGAGAGAGAGGGAAGTGTGGCTGCAAAGGTCTGAGGCAGGAGAATGGCACCCTTGCGTTCTCCGTCTCTGTCACTCTGTGTGATATCGAGAGAGGGCATCTTCCATAGTGTTTTGGGACCCAGGACGGTACTGTATGGAGAAACAAAACTGGGAAAAAAACAATGCCCACCTGGCGTGTCTCGTGTTGTTGATTTGAGCAGACTGTAGATACGTTAGATTCTTGTGGTCCGTGTACACTAGAACAGGGTGTGACTCCCCCTTCTAGGAAGTGTCGCCATGCTTCAAACGCTGCTTTGATGGCTAGCAGTTCTTTATCCAAGATCGGTTAGTTTCTTTCTGCTGCTGTCATCTGGCATGAGTAATCGTTGTCCGGAGGTTCCATGAACTTGAGCGAGCACTGCTCCGATAGCTACATCAGAAGCATCAGCTTCAACCACAAAAGGTTGGGTATCATCAGGGTGTTGTAGAAGGGGGGCTGACATGAAGGCCCCCTTTAGACGGACGAAGGTGTCCTGTTGCGGGTTCCCCCATACAAACTGTATCCCTTTTTTGAGCAGGGCCATAAGAGTCTTAGTCTGGTCAGCATAGCGGGGAATATACTGCCTATAATAGTTCACGCTACCTAAAAACCTCTGGAGGGCCTTAACGGACGTTGGGGCCATCCAGCGGTTGATGGCCTCAACCTTATCGGGATCCATGTAGATACCTTCCATGGCCACAATAAATCCTAGGAAGGGAACGGACGAAGCATGGAAGACGCATTTCTCCAGCTTACAGAATAGCTTGTGGCTAAGAAGGCGCTTGAGCATGGTTCTTACATGCTGCACATGTTCCTCTAAGGAAGTAGAGAAGATAAGAATGTCATCCAGGTAGGCCACCACATATAGGTCCAATAAATCTCTTAAAATGTCATTGATAAAATGTTGAAAGGTGGCTGGTGCGTTTACTAGTCCATAGGGCATTACACAATATTCGAAATGTCCAAAACGTGTACAAAACGCTGTCTTCCATTCATCCCCCTCCTTGATTCGTACCAGGTTATATGCACCCCTCAGGTCAAGCTTAGTAAAAACGGCCGCTCCCTGGAGCTTTCCCAGGAGCTCGGGGAGAAGAGGAAGGGGGTACCAATTTTTCACCGTGATTTGGTTGAGGCCTCGATAGTCTATACAAGGCCGGAGGTCCCCCTCCTCTTGGGAACAAATAAGAGGGGCACCCCCGCAGGGGAGGTGGAATGGCAAATGAACCCCCTCTTTAAATTGTCTTTAATGTAGGCCCACAATGTTTCTGTTTCTCCAGGGGACAGGTTATAAATTCACCCGTAGGGGGGTTCTGTCCTGGAAAAAGTTCAATGGGACAGTCATACGCTCTATGGGGGGGAGCTCCGCGGCCTCTTGTTTACTAAAGACTGTGGTAAGATCTTGGTATTGAAAGGGGATATGAGGGTCCCTACCGTTGGGTACCATAGCGGAAACGGCCTTCCCCACTCGGGGAGGAGGGACCCTATGTGGATGACACACAGGGGCAGCAAATTTTAAGGTTTGCATTTGCCAATCTATGGAAGGATTATGCATTTGTAACCACGGGAGTCCAAGAACAAGGGAAAATAGGGGGGAGGGTATAACATCAAACTTGAGTTGCTCTGTATGTGTGCCAATAGTGCCCCTCAAAGGGGTGGTACACACCCGTAAAGGCCCTGAAGTAATCGGAGATCCGTCAATCATTTGCACTACCTCAACCGATGCCCTGGTCTGCCGGGGCACCCCGTGAGCAGTAGCGAATGCAGTGTCCATAAAATTCCCCGATGCCCTGGAGTCCACTAGGGCCTGGACTACCAGGGATAGATGAAGGGCCCACTGCAAGGTGAGGGGCACAAACAATTGCCGGGGTCGCTCTGGACCCTGCCTAAGTTCCACTGCAGGGCTACAACTGGTCACCAAGAGGTTCCCCCCCCTCTCGGTCTTTGGTGTTTCCCGACAGGGAGAGGCACCCAAGTTTGGAGGGACACTCCCTGGAAAAATGAGATGTGGCCCCGCAATAAAAACACAGTCGTAATTGGCAGCATCTTTCTCTCTCTTCTGGACTAAGGGGCCCACGCACTACCCAAACCTGCATAGATTCAGGGGTTCTGGGTCCCGAGGGGCCCGGTTTCAGGTCTGGCGGTCCTCGGGGTACCCAATATCCCACTCTCCTACCTTGGTCCCGCCACCGCTCCCTCCTTCGTTCGGTCAGCCATTCATCGATTTGGAGGGACAGGGTGACCATCTCCTCCAAGGTGACTGGGGTAGTTGCGGCCCCCGCCAACTGATCCTTGATGTCGTCGCTGAGTCCCTGTCGAAATAGAGCTCGTAAAGCGGCATCACTTCAGTCTAAATCAAAAGCCAGTTTTCTAAATTGGGTGATATAATCGAGGAGGAGAATCTTACCCTACCTTAAATGGAGAATGGCATGTTCTGCATTCCTCACTCTATGAGGGTAGTCAAAAAGGAAACAAAATTGTTTCAAAAACCCTTTATAATTATGCAATAATGCGTCATCCGTTGCTAAAAGAGGGGTTGCCCAATTCAGGGCGATCCCGCCTAATAATCCCACAATGTAAGCCACCTTAGCCTGATCTGTTGTATAGGTAAGGGGATGAGTCTTGAAGGTAAGGTTGCACAGGGCTAGAAAGCCCTGACACGCCTTCCTATCCCCATAAAACTTGTCAGGGAAGGGAGCTTTAGGTTCTCTAGGTGACGGGGCCACAGGAGAAGAAAGGGGAGGAGAGGATGGGCCTGGTAAGTCCCCTGTAGCTCCTTCTGTAGGCATGGCTAGGGCAGGGGGTTGTTCTAGGGAATCCTGTAGGGCCCTATATCGTGAGCGAAACTCCATATTCTCCTCCTTTAGATCATGCACCTCCATAATGAGGGCCTGTACCACGTGGAGCAACTCCTGAACCTGGGATCCGGCCTCCATAATAAGGAACACAACACTTCCGGTAATTCTGTCAGGGGTAGAGAGGGGAGAGGAACCAAGGAAGGTAGGAGGGGAGGAGGGGGAAGGAGTGAGCTCTCTCCCTTCGAGGTCTCTCTGGGGAAACGGATGGTCCCTCAGGGTCTTGTTTAGGCTTTCCCTCCTAGCTGGAAGGCAACCAAGCTTATCACAGGGACAGGAGAGAGCACCAACGGCCCCAAGAGGGGGAGGGGTTGAGGGAGAAGTGGACACACACAGTAGTACCACCACAAATCCTGGACCCAGGGCACCGTGGGAGTTCAAGAAGTGAGGGGGAGAGATGGAAGGGGGAACCTGGGGTGAGGAAAGAAAGAAAGGGTCTGGGGTCACAGGGAAGGGTGAGGCCAGGGCACACTCTTTATCAAGTGAGGAGAACGGGGGAGGAACCAAGGGAAAGAAGGGTATGAATACCGTGAATAGGGAAGGGGAACACTACACGCACACGCACACACTCCAAGGGTCCCGACAGGGAAACAAAGACTCACTCACTCACACACTCACACTGACATGCTCCAGGGAGGGTGGAGGGGGGAAGAGACACTGAGACCAGACACACAAATCCAAACCAGAAAACCAGGATAGGATCCTGATCAGACGCGTAGATGGGACCAGCCTCTCAAAGTTGATTACCGGCGATGGCTTCCAGCCCCGCCGATATGCTTTATAGGTCCTTTGATTGCCCCTGCATGCAACTCAGACGGTGCTCTGGCAGATGTGCACTACGCCTGGGCGGAGTGCTGGGCATCACGTGAACCCGTGATGACCCGGCCTCATACTTGCGTGCTCCCGGGCCCCTGCCTCCCCTGGCCTGTTGCCGGGCAACCTGGTGCGCGCTGCTCGGCCACTCTTGCGCAGCAGGCAACGTGACACCGATTAGGTCCTTCCCCTCCCATCACAGGCCCAGTTCTAGAGTTCAACACTGTTTCTAGTTCCAAGCTGTCTCTCCCTACTCCCCTGTCCACATTTCCCTCCAAAAAAACACCTGCCAGGCAATAATGAAACCAATAACAAATGTTATTATCATTAGTAATAATAATAATAATAATAATAATAAATTGTTTATTTGGAGTGGCCTTTGCCCATTGTCAGTACAGAAAAGATCATATACACACAACACATATATATAAATGCATATAACAAAGAAACACTTATTTAAAACTTTTAAGTATATTTCAAGGGAAAACAAGAGTGCTATAATCCGAATACTCATACAATCTCCATGGATTTATAGGGAGCTTAAAGTTCAAAAAAAGATGCCTCCGGTTGAAAGCTAGCACCAAAAATTTCAAAACGGCTAAAGTTACTTCAGAAGTGGTATCTTTTAAGGTAATTTCCAGCAGACAGGAGTTGTTCTACAAGGGAAAGTGTCCAAGAAAGAGGCAAGGAGTTCTCTACGTAAAAGGTCATAAAGATGGCATTCAAAAATAATATGTTGTGTAGACTCCGTAACTTGATTGTCATAATAATAATAATAATAATAAATTTATTTGGGCACGGGCATTTTGCCATGGCCAAAATGCAAAATCAACATGACAATGAACCATAACAACAAAAAGCAGATAATGCAAAATACAAATACAAAATAACCAACAACAAAATACACACATGGTAATATTTAAAACCTAAAAAGTCCAAATCATTAATTAATACCATTATAGATGGCAAATGGACTACCCCAGATAGATTAATAAAATTGGCTCCCAGGTATTCCTACTGATTCGTAGTTCCAATGTCAGGCTTATGTGATTGTCATAAGGGCACAGCCAATTTCCATACGGTTCTCTGTTAAAATGCCCCTTATGCACTCTTGATGGTAGAGCATTCATCCGTGCACAGAGGAATAAATATTTTTCTCTAAATGTGAGTGATGTCAGCAAATATTTAGCGATATCCCCCTGTTTAGGGGCCCATAACAGGAAACCAGACATGTGAGGGGAAGATCTTATATTAGCTATATCTTCTTGTCTATGAATATCATTGACTCTTAACAGGATCTCAGATCTTACTGCTCTTGTGTTTTTATTAAAGAGGTATTAATGTGAAAATCCCAAACGCATCAGATAATCATCAATAGTTGTCATCCATTTATTTCTATATGTATCTTTCAGCATAGATGTAACCAGTCCTATATTGCTATTTATTTTTGTAATCCTAAACCAGAATTTAAGGATAATCTCCCATGCAGCCACTGACCAGCTCTTTAAACCTAACTCCAGTCTGATAGCAGCCATGGGGGTGCCCCTTGGAACCTTGAGCAAACCCTGCAGGAAGTATGACCGCAATGAGTTCATATTCAGGGTGATAAATGGAGCCCAAAGCTCAGCCCCATATAGGAAGCTGGCCTTGACCTTGGTACTAAAAACCTTGATAGCAACGTCAATTCACCTCCTTCCTAGGGTTGCGAAGTATCTCAAAATGGCCAGGGTGACCCCTTTGGATGCTGAGAGTGATTTCTGATAGTGACAGTTCCATTTGCCATTAGCACTGAAGTGGATTCCCAGATTCACCAATATGCTGATGATACTCAGCTGTACCTCTCTTTTTCAGCTGATCCAGACCCTGCTGTCTCATTGCTATCCCAGTGTTTGGAGGCCATGGCGGAGTGGATGTGGCAGAGCAGACTGAAGCTCAACCCTGATAAGATGGAGGTGATGGTGGTGGGGAGGGCGATGGAGATGTCAGCCCCCCTGATTGGGGGGGTTTGCCCTCCTATAACTCAGCAGGTTCGGAGTCTGGGGGTGGTGTTGGACTCGGATCTCCACTTGGATCGACAGGTGGAGGTGGTGGTGATGGCCACCTTATGCCAGTTGTATCTAGTGCGGAGGCTGCATCCATACATCTCCGGGCTGGATCTGGCCTCCCTCATCCATGCCTTCTTTACCTCGAGGCTGGACTACTGCAATGTGCTCTACATGGGACTTCCCTTGTTCCTGGTTTGGAGGCTGCAGCTAATGTAGAATGCAGCGGCCCGGCTCCTGATGGGGACGGGTTGTCAGGAGCATATAACATCTGTGCTCCGGACTCTGCACTGGCTGCCAATAACGTGCCGAGCCAGGTTCAAGGTATTGGTGTAGATCGATAAGGCCCTTATCGGTCTGGGCCCCTCGTACCTCAGGGACCGCCTCACTCTCCGCGCCCCAGAGCGGTTTCTTTGGTCTGCTGCGGGTGCCCTCTTGGAAGTCCCCCATGTTAAGCGGGGGGCTACAATGGAGAGGGCATTCTCGGTTGCCGGGCCGCGCCTTTGGAATTCCCTCCTGGAGGAAGTTCGCCTGACCCCAAGCCTGTTGACATTCTGGCGTGCTTGTAAAACATGACTGTTTGCCCAGGCCTTTGGGGAGGAGGGGGGGAGGGTGGGTTAGCTTACTGTCTCACCCCTACCTGTTGTTTTATCCTTTTTTTGTTTCTCAATCCTGTTTTAAGATAAATTTATTTTGTTGTTTTTAAAATGTTTTTTATTGAATGTTTTTATGAAATTGTATGTCACGCTAAGATGCCGTAGGCATGGGGGGGGGGGGATGACTCAAAAATGCTTAAAAATAAATAAATAAATAAATACCTGTAGGATTTTAGCTGTTGGAGTTTTTGACCCTCTACAGACCAATTGTAGGTCTTATGGGTGTTGGAAAAGACCACCACTTTGGATTTCTCATAGTTTATGACCAGTTTGTTTTTACTACAGTAAGAAGCAAATGTCTCCAACTGCCTGATCAAACCTACACGGGTCTGAGAAACCACCACCAGGTCATCAGCATATAGTAAGCACCTACTGCTCTAGAGGCCAATTTTGGAGGGAAGAATTTTGGTTGGGCCAAAATGGGAATTACATAGTTAATAAACAAATTAATACTGGTGCTAGAACGCAGTCCTGTCTAACTCCATGTGACACTTTAATTCTACTCATAATATGTCCCTCATTTTCCACTTTGACCATCAAAGAACTATCAGTGTAAAGTTTCTGAATAAGGTAAAGTAGCCTCCTATCTACTGGTAATCTTGCCAATTTATCCCATAAAAGAGGCCTTATCATTATGGATTTCATTATTATTTATGTTCATGATGATAATGATGAATTTATTTATCGTTATCCATATAAAAGAATCTCTGGCCCTCAGTCTTTAGTTGATATGCTCCCTGATGGGAAACCTTTGCAAGAAACCTGACAAGCCTTTTGCCATGATCTATCGTCTCTAGTCATGTGTTCATAGAATGTGGCAGGGTGGGCACGTCTTTTGAGTTGCCTATGTGCCGGTGAATTCCTTAAGCAATTCCATATAATTCTTCTGCAGGAAACGTGGGCCGTAAGTCAGGTAAATCTCCCGGAGTACTTTGTTCTTTTTGTTCCAGCTGTCTCCCCCGTTGTTAGGGGAAGGCCCAGTGGGGGTTTGGCGTGCATTATTAAAACAGCCACGGGGATCACTGTTCAATCTGTGGTCCGTAAATCCCCCTGCTTCTTGGCCATTTCTTTCATTTATGGAGGAACATCTTTTATTTTAGCTACAGCATATGTCCCTCCTGCAAATGCCAAGTCTTATAAACCTAAGTTCTGGCACATGATTGATGAGGCTTTGGAGGAGATGGTTGACTTATACCCCAAAGCATTAATTATCCTAGCCGGGGACTTCAATGCTCGGATTGGCCAAGATGACAACTTTCTCCTCCCTTACTGTGAGTTAACTGAAGGATTGAATCCTTTGGGCCCCAGAATCTCTAAAGACAGGGTCATTAACAATTCTGGATTGCAGTTTATCAAACTAGTGGTAGAACACTCTTTAGTTATCCTAAATGGGTCAGGCTTTGGGGATCGGAAGGGAGAATTTACGTATGTGGGTCATGCCGGTGCTAGTGTTGGAAATTATTTTGCTGTCTCTACAGATGTTGTTCCCTCGATTAAAGATTTTATGGTGGGGCATGCTCAGGATAGTGACCATCTTCCCCTGATTCTCACCCTCTGGGTGGGAAAGTCTGTCCCAGTGCTTTCCCCCCAAGAGGGGCAGTTCCCCTCTTTCGGGGAACGACATGTATCCTTGAGGTTTGCTACCCTGCCCCTTGAATTGACTAGTATATCCTCTGAAGATCGGCAGTTGAATTATGTGAGGGAGGCTATTATTGGTGGGGAAATGGGGGATATTGTGGATCTTTTTTCCTCACTAACTGACAAACTTCAGGGGTTGATACTTCAGTCAGTGGGTCATCGTCAATTTAACGCTAAGAAGCATTCAAAGAAATTGTTTGACCAAGACTGTAAGGCTGCATGGAGAAGGGTAATTTCCCTCTACCACGAGTATAGGGGGAATGAGGCTGCCTATGTTTCTCCTCTGTATTTTCAGGCAAGGAAGGTGTTAATGACCCTGTCTTTAGAGATTCTAGGGCCCAAAGGATTCAATCCTTCAGTTAAGCAGAAAAAGCAGGAATATTGGGCAATTATTGGGACAGTTTAATTGAGGAGGCGGCCTCAAGGGATAGTAGAGTTTTCTGGTCATTTCTGAATGGCTTGGGTAGAGGGGGACAGGGGAGTGTTCCCATAACCATCTCTGCCTCCACTTGGTTTGTGCACTTTAGGCTTTTGTATGTCCCCAACCCAGCCGTCCTTGACTATCAGAGAACCTTTGAGGACTTCAGCTCCTTGCCGAGTTGGCCCCCGGTTCAGGAGGTGGAAGTTATTGAGGTAATCAACTCCTTCAAAGATGGCAAGGCCATCTAATCCCTATTGAAGTGATCAAGCAAGCTTTAGATTGGTGGGTACCCTTGCTGTCACTGCTTTTTACCTCCATAAATAATACAGGCAAGATTCCTGTCCAGTGGGGAGGGGCAGTAATTGTCCCAGTCTATAAGAAGGGAGATCGTTCTGTCCACGGAAACTACAGACCCATAAGTCATCTTTGTGTCTGTAGTAAGATATATGGTAAATGGCTTCTGGGGAAGCTAAATTATTGGATTACTCAAAACAGGCAGGTTTTCAGACTGGGCGCTCCACCACAGAACATTCTTTCATGTTGTATCATCTTGTGGAGAAATATGTCGAGAAGAAAGGCAGGTTTTTTGTGGCTTTTTTGGATTTAAAATCGGCCTTCGATTTGGTGGATAGGGCTATCCTGTGGAAGAAACTTGCCAATATGGGCATCGATAAACGCCTCCTCTATTTACTTCAGCAGCTTCATGTAAATTCTACTCTGACAGTCAATATGAATCTGCAAGGCCATCTGATGGATCCTATCCCTGTTCTGTCCGGGGTAAGGCAGGGATGTGTCCTTGCCCCATGCTGTTTAATCTTTATATAAACAGGGTTATTCCTTTGCAGGCCCAGTCTGTTTCCCCCCCCCCCCAAAGCTGGCCGACTGAAGTGTTGGCAGTCTTCTGTATGCGGATGATATTGCTATTATGTCCCAGACCAGGGTGGGACTAAATAGACATCTATCTTGCTTTCTATATTACTGCAAGCAAAATAATATGCAGATTAATTATGGGAAATAAAAAAATTCTTGTTTTTTCCCAATGCCTCAAACGTTATCCCTGGGCTCTGGAAGGGCACCAAATATCGCAGGAGAGGGGCTTTAAGTACTTGGGTCTGCACTTCCAGGCCTCAGGAGGTTGGAAAATGCAGTATGAGAGAGCACTCACTACTGCCAGAAGCTCCTCTTTCACTATCTGGAGGTGCTTTGGGACCACAGGGAAATCCGCACTAATTCCAGCGGCCAGGGTGTTAAACACCAAGACACGTGCCCAGATACTCTATGGGGCAGAGCTATAGCTCCCTTTTGTGGGGGAAAACCTAGGGAAAATGGACAGCATTCAGGCAGCCTTTTTTCAGAAGCTGCTTAGGGTGTCCAAGGGCACCCCGTATGCTTCTATCAGAGCTGAGGTGGGGCAATGCAGATGGTCCAATATAGTTTGGTGTCATGTGATCATGTTCTAGAGTAAACTTAACCAGTGTAAGGGGGGGATGACTCAGTATTGGAGTAAGGATGCCTTTAAGAGTGACTGGATAGGGGCCATTGAGCAGTATTTGTGTAACTTGGGCTTTGGAAGGGGCTATTGGGAGGGGAAGGATCTCTCTTCCTTTGCCAAGGAAGTGGTATGCAGGATTATGGATGTGTGTCAGAGGGGGACAGGTTCTCAGGGGAGTATGGATGGGGGAAACCACACCCCGCTGAGGACACGGAAAGGAAGGGACCCCGGTAAGGGAAGGGGACTTGCGGGAACAGGGTCTATTAGCAAGGGGACAGGGTATTAGGGAATACGGGTGAGGGAAACGCCACTACCCTTTGGGTAAGGAAGATGGAGGACCCCCGTAAAGGGACGGAACTTGTAGGAAAGAGGACCTCTCAGAATAGCTTGGAACCCAAGAGCCTACTCTCTTTTTATAGCCAGGAAACCCAGCTTCAGAGAGGATCTAACTCATCATTGAGGTCAGATAGAAGAAGGAAGAACCCACACCACAAAGAAGGGAAGAACACAGGAATCTGACACCCAGAGCTCTGCGATTGCAGAAGGACCGCAGAGAGCTGCAATTATGGGGACTACCAGGATCCCGGTCCAGGAGATATTCAGGAACAAGGCTCCGGAATGGAACTACCAAGTCCTGGATGGAAAGGAACCCCTAGATAGTGGGGGGGGGGGGCAACAGGGAGGCAAGGGAACACACTACAAGGGAATTGAGTGCCCAGGCTATGGGGAGAACACAAAGGTAAGGGAGCACACCAAGAGTGGAGAGAGCACGCGGGCTATCGGGGGAACAGGGAAGTAAGGAAACATACCAAGAGGGGATTGAACACACAGGCTATGGGAGAAACAAGGAGGTAGGGGGACACACCAAGAGGGGATTGGACACACAGGCTATGGAAGAAACAGGGAGGTAAGGAAACACACAAAGGGAATTGGACACACAGGCTATGGGAGAAACAGGGAGGTAGGGGAACACACCACAAGGGGATTGGACACATAGGCTATAGGAGAAACAGGGAGGTAGGGGAACACATCACGAGGGAATTGGACACACAGGCTATGGGAGAAACAGGGAGGTAGGGAAACACACCAAGAGGAGATTGGACACACAGGCTATGGAGGAAACAGGGAGGTAAGGAAACACACAAAGGGAACTGGACACACAGGCTATAGGAGAAATGGAGGTAGGGGAACACACCAAGCACACACAACACACAATCAAGGGGGAATATCTGCTACAGAGCAGAGAACTGGACACTACTCTACCATACACACAGCAAGGGTTCAAATGGGGAAGAGACATTGCTCCACCAGCTTCCTGTGGCCACACCAAGGCTTACATACTTCCTGTGGCCAATCAGGAAGCTGGGAAGCAGGGCTAGGGCAAGCAGGTACAGCTGAGGAAGGGCATGGCACACAAGGAGCAACCCCACAGGGGGAGACAGAAAGGAGAAAAACCAACACATTCTCAGGACCACCAGATGGCGCAGGGCACCAGAGAGCACTCCAGACCTCATGGGTTCAAGGCCCAGCCGTGACAATGTGACAATGCAAGAGGAGGTGGCAAAGATTAGGGTATCGCCACATATGTCAGGTTATCTGCCCCTCATTCCGCCAGGTCTTCGTATGGCCTCTTTTTTGACATCATGCATATAACCCAGGGGGAAGTATCTTTTTATATCCGCCCGTTTTAACACCTCGCCTACTATGGTGTTGGAGGGTTATTTTTCCCATCTGAGCTTCGCAAATTGATTATGTCCCTTCGACCGCCAGCGTACAGAGACAGTTGAACATGTCCTTTTTAGGTGTTGGATGTATGATGGGCATCGCCAGGAATATTTATCCCTTTTTTGGGGAAGGTATCCTGGTAGAACTGACCAAAATGTATCACTTTTGGCTCTGGCAGATATTGATCCACAGATTACAGAAGCTGTCTCTCTGTTTTTAGAAGCCGCTTTCAATGCTCGTGGGGTTTTTTAAGGGTATCTCAGAATCTGAGGATGAGTCAGTGACTCAATTGGTTTTGAGGTCATTTTTACTGCAATTTATCCTGATATTTTATTTATTTATTTATTTATTTTACGGATTTATATCCCGCCCCCTCCTGAAATGCAGCTCGGGGCGGCTAACAACACAATAAAATATTAAAATTCACTTAAAATACAAATATAAAAACATCATCTAAAACATATCACATAAAACAGGGCTAGAAAA
>QEPC01009335.1:607891-623793 GCA_003113815.1 Sphenodon punctatus
CACGTGGCTGCCCTCTGCGTTCCCCCCCCTAGCCCCCAACCTCACCGTCTGATGGTCTTCTCCCCACAGGTGTCATATATGATAAATATGCTCTCTGTGATGTAGGTATATTTCTTTGTTTTGTTTCACTTATTTTCTTTGTATTGTCTGTCTTGTTATCCAAGGCCTTTGGCCGCAAATAAACTGATATATATATATATATATATATATATATATATATATATATATATATATATAACAAAATTGAAGTGCACACCCCTAGCTCATTCACAGATTGCCTGGTTCTTAAAATGTCAGGTTAATTGTATTAGAGCTGAAACAGTTACTAAATTTAGAATATGTGGGTAATACCCATATTTTTGGTACTGCACCAGGTCCCGTACAAGTTACGAGGGTATCGATCAGTTACCCAGAAACCCCAAAAGTCGGTAACTTCTGGCCCATTTTTTTAGTTTTCCAATTATTGATCAGTAAATCAGGTCAGAAAACCAAAACATTGGGATTGGAAATCAATTTTCCAGGACAGAAAATTTAAAAACAGGCATCGGAAGTTGATAAATCAACACAAAATTAAAAAATAATTGGTACCGGAAGACAACTTTCCAGGACTGGACGTAGATATTATGGGGCATTCGAGTACCTGAATTAGGTCACAATAAGGAACCGATTGTTACCCAATGTTGTCAGGTCAATTTGCGTACTGGAAATTCATTACGTATACCGGTTTTCGCAAGTACTCTTTTCAGCTCAAGTTGTAGTTGATTCAAACAACATTCATCAAAATGTTCACACAAACAGTTTTTCACTATTTTAGTTTATTTGGTTTATTTAATTTATTATGTCTGTTTCCAGTTTTCTGTAAGTTTTCAACAGGAACAACTAAAATTACTGGTGGAATGCAAATGGTAAAAATTGGAAATGGC
The DNA here is from genome assembly GCA_003113815.1 of Sphenodon punctatus. Taxonomy (NCBI): domain Eukaryota; kingdom Metazoa; phylum Chordata; class Lepidosauria; order Sphenodontia; family Sphenodontidae; genus Sphenodon; species Sphenodon punctatus. The sequence goes on from QEPC01009335.1 coordinate 608,815, forward strand.
CAAAATGAACAAAGTGAACCAACTGATCAAACTGAATGAAATAAATGAACTGAAACTGAGAAAATGGATCGTTCCTTGCATATCAGACAAGTAGCATTCATTACTTGGTTTGTTTGATTTGGATTGGATTATTTTGATTCTTTCTTTTTTTATTTTTATTTTTTTGGTGGGTATTGGTTCTGTGTAAAATCCTTATCACAGCCTGTGATCTGGGTTCTCATCCACTTAGTACAAAGCATTTCCACCAATTTACGGATTTTTGAGACAAGACACTCTCCACCCACTACGCACCCACCGCTAACCCACTGTACATGTTACAGGGTGCCCATAAGGCAATACTGCAGCCCTGCAAAATGTATAGTGGGTGGGTATTGGGTGGACAGTTTCTTGTCTGAAAATGCCCTAAATCTCTTACATAATTCATTATTCCAGCCCCCACCCCCATGGCAAACTACAGTTTCTGATGCATCATTTACTGTTACATCACTTCCTATCACTGAATAAAGACAGAGCTGTGACCATAGTATTGGAGCAGGGTTATTCTTCCTTATTCTCCATGCATCATACTAGAATGGAAATTGATACCCATGAGAATGGGTAAACGCATCTACATCTCAGTAATCAAACCAACTTAGTATTATAAAATACTAAACAGTACCCCTTTGCCACTCAGTAAGCTACTCGGTACCAGTGTTATTGAATAACATTTACTGTGGTATTGCTAATGCATTACCAAGGTAAATTAGAGATTAACAAATATCTGTGGCAAATATTATGCTTGATGATTTTTCGTGTTTTCAATCCGGTCCCATGAGGTGAATAAAATCCTCAAAGTTCCTGTCTCATATTGATATTTGTTTAGATTTTATGGGTTGTTTTTATTCCAGGTTTTCAGCGGGGGTGGGGCGGCGGGGCGTATCGGTCATTTCACTTTTTATGTCCAATCATAAACTGAATGTTCTAACCAAAAAATGGGGAAATTGGAGTAATGAAAATGAAATATCTAAAATGTGGATAAATTAATACCATTTTGGGTGCAGATTAGGGATCGGTGAACGCGGTTCAGAAGTTCGGAGTTCGGCCCGAACTCGGCCTGTTCGGACGACCAACCATGAACACGAATCTGAACACAAACTGACCAAACCGAACTCAAGTCCGAATGCTGAAATGACCAAACAGTTCGGTCAGTTCAGATCACATTCGGGTGAGTTCGGGTGACTAAAACAACAAAGATTTGGTGTCACTGGAAGGCCAAACGTGACAGGGAGCAGGAGTCAACTGAGAAGCAGACTTCCAGGCATCAGGGGTGGAGAGGCTCGGAGTAGTAGCCAGCCTGTCCAATCACCATCCCTTTTCACCTCAGACCACTGGCTTCGCAGTCTGCGATTGGCCACGGGCTAGGCTGCACGGAGACAATGGGGCTTGCAGTGAGGCAGGCGCAGCAAGAAACAAAACTACTTGCCTCCCCCCTTCCCAACACCTTCTATCTAGTCACTGTTCCTGAACAGCAGGCATTTCAGAAGGCTCCCTCTCTCCCAGCAGTTTTTGTTCCTTCCTATTCCTAATCCATTGCCATCCTCCTATTTCACCCATCCAACCCATTTACCTCCATATTATCATTTATTTAGATTATATTGGATAGATTTAGGTGTTATTTTTTGTTTTTACCCCTCCCTGTGTTCCCTGTCTTCAATCTTCCTTCCTCCCTCCCCCTTCATTCAATCCTTTTCCCTCTCCCTCTTTTTCGACCCCTGATTCCCTTCCCCTGTTTTAGGTTTTGGATTTATTTAGAGTAGGAATATTATTAGATTGATTTTCATTTCAGTTTTGTACCCCTACCTGTGTTCTTTGCGCATCCCCCTGTGTAATATTGTAAATATAGATCGATAGTTATTAGATAGACAGTTACTAGATAGATATACATAGTAGTTAGCTTAGTTATAGAGATAGAGATACAGTGTGTTTGTAGGACAAGGCCTTTTTAGTTAATTATTAGGATATTCCATTTAGTTCAATAGGTTTTAGAATAGTTAATAGCAGTTAGATTTAGTGTAGAGACAGATACATATAAAAAAGGAACAGCCACTCCAGCCCCAGGACCCACCATCAGGGTTCTGGGGCCTACGTTACTGGCAGGGAGGGCTGTGGCCAATATGTACCTAGAAGCTGCCATTCTAGCCCCAGAACCCACCTTCATGGGTCGGGCCATCATTCCTCGCACAGAGGTGATGTCATTCCAACGCACCAAGAAACAACCACTCCAGCCCCAGGACCCACCGTCGGGGTTCTGGGGCCAAGTTACAGGCAGGGAGGGCTGTGGCCAGTATCTTTAATCTGCCACTCAAGCCCCAGGACCCACGGGCATAGGATTAGGGGCCATCATTTCTTGCACAGAGAGCGTTTTTCTGCACACCCGAACTGAACCGAACACGAGCGAACTGAACGACCAAACCCGAACACGGAAGATGGACCGAACGCGATGAACGGACCAATTGGCTGAACCAAACGGGTGAACTGAATTGGACCGAACCGAACAGCCAAACCCGAACCGCAACCTGTTCGCCCATCCCTAGTGCAGATATTTATTTGGATACTCTGATGGCTATCTTATAATGCAAGTAGTATCTGTCAATACAAAAATGCCTATTTGTTTCAACTCTGGTATACAGAAATGACTTGACAAACAGAATGAGAGACATGTGGTCAGCTTGCATAGGGACGGGTTGTGATGTGAATGAGATGATGAGGCTGTTCCAGTGCCCATCAACCAGATAGCAAATAAGATGTTCGAGCCACTTTCTTTCTTTGATCTTCACTCTCTCCATGTGATGCATCAGGAGAAGAGCTGACAGAGAATGTATCTCTACTCAGTAGTAGCTCTGCTCTTCACTGGGTGCTAGAAGGAACCTTCCAGGTTTCCAATCTGGTAGCTTTAGGACAGACAGGTTTGAGCTATTGGAGTAATGCAATTTAAAATATGGTAGTGCTGTTGTATTGGTTGTAAATATTAGAGAGACACATGACACTCCTCCACCATTCAAATCAATGAAAGTTTTACATTGAATTTGATGGGTGGAAATTTTTACCAAAGGAGTAAAAGGCTGAAATTCTGCTCCCATTGAAGACCATGACAAAACTCCCATTGACTTTAGTGGCAGAGATTTTTTGTCCCCAATAGCTAATTTAAGGTAGGGAATCTTCCAAGTGAAACTTGTATTTAGAGCTGCAGCATGCAGCACTTTAGCTACCCTTAAATAATGCACACATTTTCAGGCACTCAAAAAGGGCATCTGACAAGGTACCCATCCCCCATTGAGTATCAAGTGCCCTAAAAGGTGGATATTACTGGGGCATAATGGGATTCCCCAGGATGCCAATCCCGGCACCTACAGCTCCCCGTGCCCTGGGCTGTCTCAACTCACTGAGCTGCTGCTCCTCTAGTCCAGACTCCTAGTTTCTCCTTGCTTCTTCCTGGCCTGCACATTGCTTAGCTGTGTGCAGAATTTCCCCACATGACTTTTTATGCGGGAGGGTCGAGAAGGCCTCTGCTTGTGCCTCACTAATGGGTGTCCTAATTCCGGGGGAACCCATATCTTTGAAGCACAGCACACTCCCACATTTTGGGTCCACCTGGGAATGGTGGGCCTATTAGGGGGTCAGATGCACATGAAAAGAGGCCTCCCTGACCCTCCCCCAAGAAAAAACCAAGCAGGAAATTGCCTCACTCAGCTGGGTGCCCAAGAGAAGCGGGGAACAGCCATGAGTCCAATCGTAGAAGCAGAAGCCCAGTCAGTGAGGTGAGTCATCCTGTGGAGTTGGGTGACCTGTTGTGTCATGTTCGAGTACCAATTGGTGCCCAAATGCAACTGGGGTGAGTCTGGCACCCCAAATTTGGCATGGTGCCCAACTGGCCGGGTATCTGGTTGCAACTCTACTTGTATTAAACTGTATATATTGTGTTTCTTTTCTGTAGCAACCCATCTTTACTTCCATGCTATTTTAAACTTATGATTTAAACATACTCTGTCTTCTTCCTGACAAATCCATGCTGGCCATGAGTTACCACTGCATTGTCAGATAGCACTTACAGATTGATTGCAATGTTTTATAATCTTCCCAATATTTTGTTTCCATTATATATGTTTGTATCTCAGTAATTTTGGTATTTCAGTTGCTTAATTTCTATTGCTGTGCAAGCACTCAACATGCACTAATAGTGCTACACCAATGTTATCAGAATAACAAAATGATCAAAATAATTGAAATATAAAAATGACCATAATTCCTAAAAAAAAACCATTACATGACTAAAAATTAAAAGAAAACTGAAATGAATAGCAGCTGTTCTCTGTTTTGTCAAATGTATTTGACATATTCATTTCAGCTCCAATTCTCCCCAATAACAGTTGATTAAATAAAAGGTATTATCTTAATTACAATGGGCTCAATCCAAACCCCCTGCGCACGTGATTTGTGCACACATGGCCTGCATGCAGTTTGCATACAGGTGCATGCTGGGTCTGCATGGGATTTGCATGTGGGATGTGTGCGCACTGTTTGCAGCCTGGGGTTTGGGTTCATGCCCACTGGGTGCTATCAAGAATGCCTAGGTGTTGCGCACATGAGTTGTACATGATTTCTGCATTGTTTGCTTACATGCCACAGTCCCCGTAACCAGGGTGCGAACAGGTTGCACACGTGCTTCATGTGTGCTGCATGTGCTTGTCTGTCAGACTTGGGATTGGCACCATTGTTGTTTGTCTAAAGGAGTATTGCATTGCGGTGGTCGTGATCTGGGGGGGAACAGAAGTGATTTATATACTGACAATAATCCACAGATCGCTTACTGTGGAGGAATTTCATTGAATCAGTACTGGAGTACACTGCATTCTCATTACAGCACGCTTATTTACAATGCAAAATAGATTAGAAAGCAGTAGGAAGCATGGCTCCTAAAGTGCAAGCACAAAGAGAGCGGTCTCATTCATTCATCAAAGAGCCCTTTGATCACAGACGAAGAGACTAGAAGTTTGTGTGATAAGACTCACCAGACTTTCAATGTCTAAGTTAATGGCTCAATATAACCACTCTAGAAGCTTGGAGAACCTGATGACTCATTGTCTCTTAGACAAATTCAGCCTTCAAGTCTTTTCCCCGGGAAAGCAAAACCTCTCATTTGTCTGCTCTCCCTATCAGAGGGCTCTGCATAGCCTAACACTTCCCTTCCCTCCCCCCCTTGAGCGCCGACATTTTGCGGCTGGTGCTCTTATGGGGGGGGGGCTTTGCACTCGCCCCCCTACTGAGGAAGAAGGCAAGCGGCTGCTTGCAGGAGCGGACCCGCCAAAGAGGCAGCGGGTGTAATTGGGCATGAAAAAGAAAGGTCTCGCATTGCAAGTGCCACTTTGAGCATCGTGTGCTGTGGGTCAGTTGGCCCCGCGGCACACGTTGAGGTGGAAGCACCAACCCACCCGATATTATGACACTGTGGGCTATGCTGGTTGGTCATTGTGAGGGCTGGGAAGGAATTTTTCAGTCACAACATAATTGACTGCTGGTGTGGCTGTTTTTTCACATTCCTCAGAGTGTATGTTGAAAGGTGATGCATTAGGTTATATACAGTAAATAATTGTTGCTCTCTTTTGCAGGGGTCCAGGTAATTGTTTTATCAGTTATATGGGGTATGAAGGAAGATGTCTCCATAAGGGACGGGGCCAAGAGCAAACCAAGAGCAACGGCAGCCAGGTTTGGAGCAAGGCTCAGAATGCGGGGGAAGAGCAACTAAGTCAAGGACAGGGGCGGTCCTGGCTGGTGGGGCCCTCGCCTTCCAACCTGTTTCACGTTGCTACAGGGTGAGAGCCTTAGCAACCAGCTGGGTGGCTGGGAGTTAGAGCAACCTAGGATAGTTAATTGTTTAAGGCGGTACTGAGAGACATCAGGTCACCATTTATAATTGTTAGTAAGTTGGAACCTGGATCCCGAGTGTGGAACTCCCTCTTTGTATTTTAATAAAGAGTGTGGCCTTTCAAATCCATATTTGTGTATGCTTGTCTTATTCTGGGCTGCGGGGGCAATTAATATTTAAACATCCTCCTTGTAAGGCAATTTTTCTTTTATAAAGCCATAGTAGCTTGGCTGCTCCCAAATATCATGTTAAAATGAGGTTTTAGTGTAACTTATTTGGGGATTAAAATTGCTGTTTCCTACTCCTGTAGAAGAAGGCTTTCTGGTGCCAAAATTAGTCTATAGGTCCTCGGATACCAGTGACTTCAGGAAGAAGTAACGGGGCTTCCTGTGGAATCCTTACCAGAAAGAACTCATGAGATATGTGGGCTTGAGGAATGGAACTACTAGCAACAATATGGAACAAACTTGACTCTCTCAATCAACTGATGAAATAACAAGTGTCAGTGGAATTTCCATTCCCCTCTGCTGATTATTCAAATCTGAGACAAAATGGGTCCTAAATCTATCATCCTAAATTTGCAAGTACAAAAATATTGTCTGGTAATAGTGTTTGTTTATGAGCATTTTACACAAGTTTCAGGCTATTTCACTATTAGCTGATGGAGTTTCTCCACAGTGTGTGTCATTGGAAATGTTTCTCTCCATTTCTAAGGCTTCTTGTACAAATTTATATTGCCAGCATTTGGCCTGATAAAATCTAATTTACAGTTTCTGGCCCAAGAGGATAAGACATTTGTACTTGTGTGCTCCGCGGTGTGTCCCTAAGAAACAATTCACTTCCTAACTGTGATTTTTTTTCATGGCAAATTGGTTCTGTGATAGAAAAATAAACACATTTGTTTTCATGAAATGCTGCAGGGAAAGAGAAAGTCATCATTTTTTTTCCTAGAGAAATTCATTGTAATAGAACCAGTCTCTATAATAAAAGTTGCCATTTTGTTCTTTGCACATGGAATATCTTGGGGTATAGAGGAAACGGGTACTAAATTTAGTACCTGCAAAATAATGCCTACCTTTTTGGGTACCATGTTAGGTACTTGATGGGTTACTTGGGTACCAACTGGGTGCCTGAAAACTCAGAAGCTGATAATTTCCAGTACTGTTCTTTTGATTTTCCAATTACCAATTGGTATATCAGGTCAGGAAACTGAAAAAATACAGAGCAGAAATTGATTTTCTGTGACTGGAAGTTGATTTCCGGAACCAGAAATAATTTTTCCAGGCCAGATAATTTTAAAATAGACACTGACATTCTGGGACATCGGGTATCCGAAACAGGTCACAATCAGGTAATCAGTTGGTTCCTGATCTTGTTGAGTCTATTCAGGTACCAGAAATTCATCAAGTATATCCATATTTGCAGGTACTCATTTCAGCTCTGCTCTAGGGGCTGGGTGTGCAAAGGAAGGAGGTGGGAAGGGGGTTGTAGGGAAGGGGGGGAGGAAAAGGGGAGCCTGGAGAATAGCAGTCTGGAATAACGGTAAACCATTTAACATTATTAGCTCAGGATGTTGGTATTAAGTACACAGAATAAAGTCTCATTTTATAACAACGATACAGTCCTCACTACTTAATCAGGACTCTTATGAACAAGATTTCCACTTAAATGGGAACTGCAAATAGAAATGGATCCTTTAATTCCAGAAAAAGTATGAATATACAAGCAAAACTTTAGCTTCAATTCAACCATAGAAGATCACAGATGTGACGCTTGTGGCAGCAAGTTGTGTCAATCTAGGATTGGCCTCCTCAGTCTCTCGAGGCAATGCACTGTAAAGAAGTCCAAGTAGCTCTAAGGATGCTGCAGTTTTCATAATCTTCTGAAGTTGGATGAATACGAGCAATCTATATTCAGGTTTTCAGGTTAAATGGGAGTGTACTCTTGGAATGGCTCTTTCCATTGTTATTTATGGTGATTAACTGAGACAGCAACTTGTTTGATTGGGATGAAATAGTTTCCAATGCTTAATGGAGATCTCTTTTCATTGTAATTGCTATAAAACAGAAGTTGTAAATGCTTACCCACCTTAGACAATTTACACAGGAAAGAGGAATGCAAGCATGGTGGAAGGTGAAGTTCAATTCAAAGCCGGGGTGTAAGGTGGGGGGTGGGGGTCTTGGATTGGTCTGTGCTCCTTCATTCAAGGTCAGTACCCCAAATTAATTTCTTTCCTGTATCTGTCTCCTATCTCACTCATGCTAGTTGTGCCCCCCTAAAAATGAAGTCTCCCTCCCCTCCACCCAGGTAAGACCTTGGTTATGCCACTGATTCAAAGCAGACCAGTCATGGTAACAGAACACAATTTGCTCATATTTCTAATCATGTATTTAACATTTATTAATAACAGTAGGCATTTTTTATTCTTTTGTTCTTTCAACTAGAAATATAGCCAATTAAAGTACCTCCCTGTGCCTGTCACGAATTATGAATATAATATAATTGTGACTAAGGTCATCTCTCCTTTAATTGAGACAGCTACTTATTTGGTATATTTTTATCCAGTGTCTTAATATAAAGCAGCTTCTGTTGTAATAACAAATCTATAAAGTATCTTGGGAAACAGCTCTAAAATTTTCAAATGACAACACAACAATAATGAGTGCGTAAAATTATTGCTCTCAGTGGATATTTTAGGAGCTTGGCCTAATGTTTCCATTTAACTATAAATGTTATGCAACATATTCTTACTTCTGTTTTCTAGGGATGGGCGAACAGAACCGAGTTTGGAAATTCGGTTCGGTTCAGTTTGAAAATCAAGTTCGGTTCAGAATATCGGTTCGGTCGACCGAACTGGTCGAGTTTGGTCTGAATGCTGAACCTCCAAACAGAGTTCGGAAATTCAAACCCTACTGAACTAAATGGAATATTATCTTTTAGGAATGGGCGAACAGAACTGAGTTCGGAAATTCGGTTCGGTTCGGTTCAAAAATCGAATTCGGTTCGGAAGTTCGGTTCAGTCAACCGAACTGGTCGAGTTTGGTCGACCGAACTCGAACTTCTGAACCATGTTCGCCCATTCCTACTGTTTTCCCAGAATGCCAAAGTTGGTTCTCAGTCTGCATCTGTTCTCTAGTCCAGCTTATCTCTCCTATTTGGCCCTTTTTACATGGGCCGCAGCATGGATGTGTGTGTATGTACCCCCCGGTCTGGGTGTTCTGGGTGGGCGGGAGGTTCTGATGAGTGCACGAATGGGCAGAAAAGGGCAGAACTAGAGCTGGGCGGAGCAGAACAGACCTGAGCAGAGAAAGCAATTCCAGGGTGAAGCACAGAACTAAGGAGCTATGGGCCAGAGAGCTAGGAACCAGGAAATCAGGAGTTGAAGTGAGGAACATGGAGCAAAGGAATCAGAGTCAGGAGTGAGAGAGACTTGTTCCACCCTGGTTACTGTTGCTATCAGTATACCTTTATATTTGCTGGCAGTCAACCAAGAACCAGGGGACAAGAGGAATGAGAGGGACAAGAGGAATGATGGTGTAAGAACCAGGCCAGGGGAAAACATAAGGAGAAAAGGCTGGGCTGAAGACAGCTTGAAACAGTGGCTCCAGCAGCCACACCAGGGTTCAAGGCTGCGGCCTTACAGGAGTAATTATAGAGAGGGATGAAATTCTACGGATATGAGGGAAGAACTTGCATGCGTAAGCATCCCCCCAAAAAAAATCTAGCTCAAAGTTACTCCCATTGTCCTTCCCCATTTTAAGCTGTAATGACTCATCATGCCTCTTGTCAAGTGATGCTACAGGCAGGGTCTTGTGAAATGGAAAACACAGTGAACATGGGTTCCGACCCATACTATGTAGAAGGGCAATGCATGAGCATTTGCCTGATAGAAATATGGTTATGCTATCATTGTGACATGATGCATGGTGTAGGAACTTGCTAATAGGAATGTGCAAATGCGGTTCGGGGTTCAGCCTGAACTCTGCCAGTTTGGATGGCAGAACAGAATGCCAAAACCCCTGAACAGGTGGCTGCGTTCGGGTGCATTCTGATGAGTTCAGGCGGGAAAGCCCTGGTTGGCAGGCCTAGGGAGGGGGGAGTCAGCTGTGGAGGGGTGGAGAGACTTGGACTACCAGCCAGCTTGCCCAATCACCATCCCTCTTTTCCTCAGACCACTGACTTGGCAGTCTGTGATTGGCCACAGGCTAGGCTGCACAGAGCCAATGGGGCTTGCGGTAAGGCAGGTGCAGCCTGTAACAAAAGTCATTGCCCTCCCCCCCCCATTCCATATCATTCTGAGCTAGCCACTGATTCTGTCAGCAGACGTTTTCAGAACTCTCCCTCTCCCAGCAGTTTGTGTTCCTCCGAAGTCATTGCCATCCTCCTCCTGTTTCGTCCATTTCCACACATTTACTTCCATAGTTTCATTTATTTAGATTAGATTAGATTAGATTAGATAGATTTAGGTGTTATACCCGGCATCAAGAAGCAGCCACTCCAGCCCCAGGTCCCACCATCAGGGTTCTGGGGCCTACGTTCCAGGCCCGGCCACGGCTTGGTGACTGGCATGGCACCCATATGGGGCCGGGAATTTCAGTCTGGAATCCTATTCGCCAGATCTCAACCAACTCTTCTTCAAATTGGTCAAGTAGCCTTGCCTGGTGGTGATTCACGTGTCCAGCCAGCCACCACTTGCAGTGATGGCGACTCAAAATGGAGAACCCAGCCAGCATAGAGCGAGCAGAACTGGAGACCTGCCAGCCTGAAATGCCCAGCCAAGTAGGCGAGCCACTGAGCCCCAAGCCTTCCCGGCCTCTGCTGCTGTTGCTGCTGCTGCTAGCCCTGATGCTATTGGCACTCCCAGGGGCCAAGGGCCGAACCTGCCTGCCCAGGCAACCTGGGGTGCCAAGCGCCAAGCCTTCCCAGTCGCTGCTGCTGCTGCTGCTGCTCTGTCTCTGACAGCCTGCCATGCCGCCACGGGCACCCCCAGGGGCCAAGCACCGAGCCTGCCTGCCTAAGCAACCTTGGGTGCCAAGTGCCAAGCCTTCCCAGTCTCTGCTGCTGCTGCTGCTGCTGCTGCTGCTGCTGTGTCTCTGACGGCCTGCCATTCCACCACGGGCACCCCTGGGTATCCCTGGAGTTCCCCAAGCCTCCCAGTGGGTCCGAACTCCACCGAACGTTTGGCGGGACTGAACTCCGCCAGACCGAACCCCTGAACCCGAACTAGGTTTTTGTGCCAAAAGGCCGAACATCCGAACCCCTTTCTTTTTGCACATCCCTACTTGCTAAAAAGCAAGAACAAGAATTTAAACTGATTATGACTGAAGAACAACACTTTTTAGTGCATGTAGGAGAACACACATAGTTTAAAATGCCTTTTGTGGGGGGGAAACAGCACAACCAATTACAAAAAAACCTTCATGCATAGCAGAACGGTAATTGTAAATTTCAAGCCAAGATATTTCAGTGTCACATGTATCATATGATAGAAGGAGATCTCTTATCACTGGGGTATAGTTTTGGAACAAAATCTCAAATAAATTTCCCAAATTTCAATAATTACATAGAAATCACTTCTAGTTTTCCACATTATTGTTTCTGAAACTTTGTAAGTCTNGCGTGACTTCATTCCCTGGGACGCACGCCGAACGTGCGTGCGTCGCCAGGGGCGGGGTTTGATGTGCCGGGGAGAGCGGGGCCTGATCTGACAGCCCCGGCGGCGGCGCTTGTCCTGGGGACACTTTCTTGGGGCGTGAGTGCAGCGTCCTCCTCCCCCGCCTTCCTCCCGCTTGCCCACGAGCCCTAACAGTGTCTTTTATTCCATAATACCATAATACAGGAAAGATACACACACACACACACACACACACACACACACACACACACACAAAAGGCACTGATCCATCTTGGGCAAAATTGCCACAGAAGCGTTTGAAAGTGTTATCTACTGAGAAATTATAGCTGATTAGCATATCCAAAATCAGACAAAATACAAGCATGGGAACACCCTGAAGTTTGTTTTTCAAAATGGTGGCTGTATGCTAATTTTCATTCAAGTCTAATTTCTTGTTAAACTGATATTTTTCACTTTGGTAATGTCCCATTGGCCAGTAATTAATTTTAAAGGTCTAAGAAATAACTACTACGAGCCCAAGGATGAAAAAAAATATTACATATACACATAAATATGGTATTGCATTTATGATACATAATAAACATATAACTAATAATAAACTAATAATTAAACTAAATTATTTAATAAAACTTCTTCCATGCAAAAATTATTCATCACAATCACCATCTTCGTACACCATCTATTAACTTGCAGTTACCTCAAGCAGTTGAACAAGGCAATCCATTTTGTTTGCATCCACGGTTCAGCATTGAACACCCTCTTATGCAGTTACACCTAATCATTTTCAGAATTGATTCAGGAGCTGGAGCCAGTTCAGACATTTTTGTCCAGTCAGATACCAGCCCCAGTCTTCAGCAATGATTGAGTGTTTTATTGACTTCCACTCTAGGATTTGGAAGTACCTGTGAAGGCTGTGATATTTCATGGCTGATGTTGTTGGAGGCAAACGTTCAGGTGTGACGAATGATTTTGAACACATGACCGTCTCCACAAGCATTTGACAATGAAGTTTATCTAGGTGATCATTTGCATTGCTATTGTGCAGTAGTAACATTGCCTTCTGCCCTGTACATTCAATTTCAGATTGTGTCCTATTATTGGAACAGAATACAGCTGATAACTCATGGAGCTTCCTGTCTTTGAGTAATTTCTGGAAAGCTGTAGGTTTTTCAATGCCAAAAATTCATGAGGTGGTGTCTGAGCCTGTGAAGGCATGCAGAAACAGTAAATAGTTGCATGTATCACATGCAGCTCATCACAGATTGGAGAGGCTTTTCAGAACAAAGGCTGGTCAAAGGTAACAATAGCTGGTACATTCTGTTTATGTGCCAGATTCACCAGAAATGGCAATGTAGACAAGATACAGATCATGTCACTTGGGCCATATCAATGATTTGCAAAAATACAACCGATGCTTTCCACATATGGTCAGGAGATGGTCCTGGATGGCTTGCATCGTTCAAGACCAATTTGGTCTTTTCGATGTTTTGAACAACCATGACCTCTGCCACGATATATCAAGTTTACTGGTGGTGCTCATTAACACAGGGAGTGCTTCATATTTGATATTCAACAAATGTTTAGCTGCTCTGTACTCGTAAATATCAACTTTTGCTATGGTCTTTATGTCACTGTCCGGTTTCTCATGCCTGGAAATAACCTTCACTGATTTCACTGCAGGTGTGATAGTGGAAATCATCCCGTATACCATGGAAAGTATCCTCTCCATTAAGGGTGCATGTGTTATTGTCTACATTATCTGCAACTAGAAGAATGTATCAGTGAAATCAGTATCAATGACAGAGGCAGCATTGCGTTCACATTTTTTCATCTCATTGTATGATGACTAAAGACCAAGTGAATGAAGAGTATCAAGCAAGTATCTCGATCTAAGATTATGATGTGACTGTACTGTTAGACTGAGCTGTAGAGGAGCTATTATTGCTCATGACTGAACAGCTTGCATGATGCTTTGTCTAATAGAATAAATTTTTTTGGACACATCCTTCCCTGCAAAGAGCTTCATATACAGCAGCTTCAGACTGTCTGGGAGATACTTGAGTGATTGTTCTTCAGTGAGATCATTTAGGCTGGGGTATACATCTTTTGGTCTTGATGTAGCTTCTGATGAGCTTTGCTGCAGTTTCAATTACATGTATCTTCTGTAGATTGATATCACATTCTTTTGACTTTGAATTGTACTCTCAGAGGATATGATCAGAAATTTCTCATCACCACATCAGCCTTACCATTTTCACCAGATATGTCAATACCATTCCCATAGTGTTCTAGAAGCTTGCATTTCATGTGTCTTTTATAATACGCTTGTAAATCACTACCTTCAAGAAATGAACCTATCTGTGATATGAGTTCTGCGTTGCAATACTCAGCTGTCTTTCATCATTTCTATCTAAGTAACTACATGTCTCCAGAAATGCTTCATGCTGCTGTTCGTTACTTGGGCATCCCACCTTCAACTTTTTGGCCTGTTGTTCATCACTCACATACTCTTTGGGGGATTTCATTCCCATTGAAGAAATTTATGCTACTGCTTTGATGGTATATGCAGTTTGCAGCATGGAGATCAGACAGTTAATACTAAATTCTTCCTCTTACTGTAAATGACCATTCATCACAATGTCTCATACAGGTTGTTTTTATGGTTTCCAAAAACTGACTTGTCCTTACTTTTACATGTTGTTGACAAACCCCAGAAGAAGACGAGGACACATTCCATGGGTTTGAATGGCCGCACTCTTTATTAATTATTTATAACCACAAAAAGGGGGGTAAGGGGCCACCATCCCATTTCCCCCCTTAAACTGGGGTCCTATCTTCTCTTAACTATCCCATCCCCACCACAGGAGGCTACTGTCCCTACCAGCAATTCTCCTGGCCCTTCGGCCCTCCTACTTCCATCTTTGGTTGACTCTAAGTGAACCTCCTGTGCCCTAACTTCCCAACTTGCAACTTACACCCTGCCCCGATGGCCGAGTTTCCTTGGGCCAGGGCGGGTTGCTCATATCTATACCCCTTTTCGGGGCTAAACAAGGGTGAGCACACCGTCACCCCCTGGTTGGCACATGGTCCTCCCAGTGGGTCCGGCCGTTCTTTCCTCACCCTTGGACTGACCATTCTGTGTGCCACAGTGTGTGCCGATGCATGGCCATGCTAATCTCTTAAGGAGATATTTGTAACCATCCTATGCTGACTAATTTAACTTTTTAAATGATAATTTTTGATCCAACCCCTCCGCCAGAGTGCAACAATTACAACCTACCACCGGCAATTTGCCCCATCACCCTCTAGACTGAATCAGCAAGTCACTCCGGGAAAGGCGAAAAACCCTTTACCTTCAAAGTCCAATTAGGTTCGGGGAAAATTCCTTTCTGGTCCAAATTAGCGACCAGTTAGCCCTCGGAGTGGTGCCTTTAAAAGGGGG
>QEPC01009335.1:624378-665411 GCA_003113815.1 Sphenodon punctatus
GGGGGGGGGGGCATGCTTAGGTTATTTCAGTTGTGTCCTTTTTTCAGCAGTTGTACAAGTGCAATAGTACGAAAATTGCCAAAATGACGTAACAAAGATCAAAATGATTGAACTAACCAAACCGAAACCCAGAAAAAAAACAAAAGAAACAAAGTGGAATAACCAAAACCGAATAATTGATGGAGCATAAACAGATTTTGGTTATTAACTGAAGTACCATTTTTGTGTGTGTGTGTGTATATAGTGTGTGTGTGTGTGTGTGTGTGTGTGTGTGTGTGTGTGTGTGTGTGCACATTTTTACATTCCTGGGGTTGCAATGGTTATTTCTTAGACATTTAAAATAAATTACTGGCCAATGGGACATGACCACAGTGAAAAAGAACAGTTAAACGAGAAATTATACTTAAATGAAAATTAACATATGGCCGCCATTTTGAAATGCAAATTTGAGAGTGTTTCTGTGCTTAGATTTTGTCTGATTTTGAATATGCTAATCAGCTATCATTTCTGTGTAGAAAACACTTTCAACTGCTTCTGTGGTAATTTTGTCCAAGTCAAACTGTATTTTTCCTGAACTACCATGGATTGTTGGCATCGTGGTTTGGAGCCACGTGGTTGCTATGCAGCTTTGTGCCAATGACTCAACTTGTTCTTTGTTGCTGTTTCCCAGACTCCATTTAGAACTGTATTACCTAAAAATACCAGTTGCTAGGTAACACCCCATCTTTTTTTCTTAGTTGTCATAGTGCCTCCTTATGTGAAGATATGGAATAAGCAGCACAAAATTCATTCTTGGGATACTCCACTAATACTGTTGCATCAGTGATAACGTTTAATGTGAACTGAAGTTTAATAATTTAATTCTTCCTCTCTTATTCCCACAGTATAAGTGGTTGCTTCATAACTGAGGAGGGTAACTTCAATCAGCTAGGTTCTGACATTCAAGATATTCAAAAGGACACATCCTTTCTCCACCCTGCCTCCCACATCACCTTGTAAAAATAAATAAATAAATAAATTTAAATACAGAAACGTAAACATTTTAAGGAAAAATCATAAGGCTAGAAGGGGTCTTTGTGCTTATCTAATCCTACACCCTTCGCTGAAGCAAAAAGCAGTGAACCTAATCCATCCTTGAAATATATTTATCCAGCTCTGTCTAGAAACCTTCAATGAAAGAATTTTTCTCAACTTCCCTGTGTAAATTTGTTACATTGACCAACTGTTCTTACAGTTAGGAAGTTTAACCTAACTGTACTTTCTTGCAATTTAAACTACAGCTGAACCATATAGCAAAAAAAATATTCACAAGTATTTCTGAGTGTCTGAAGATCAGGCTTGAATGGCTGGCCAGTTCTCAGTAATGCGGCTGAATACTCAGTACTTGGTAAAATAGTCAGTATTTTACTGAGTATTTTTCTGAGCACCAAGTCCTCTTATATAGGGGCATGAAAAGCCCCTATAAGGGGGTCTATGCCCCTGGCTCCCCTTCCTGCCTGTTCCCCATTCCCTGCCCCCTGCTTCCCTCCCCCCTTCCCTGTCGTATACTCCTTTGCTCATTTGAGCAGTTACTGAATAGTGGGCCATTCCTCAGTTACTCGGTAAAACTGAGTTGAATACGGGAATACTCGGTAAAAACAAAGTAATTACAAATACTGCATTTTAGCCCTAATTTAAACCCAATAATACAAAACAGAGGAGCTTTTGCCTGTTGGAAACATTGTGACTTACTGCTGTCTAGTGTGACTCAACATGGCTGCATAGATTTCAGTCTCATCACAGCAATTTCCATCTTCAAAGGATTTAGCCTCATATACTTTAATAGTTTATCAAGATTCATTCAGTAGCTGATCACAAGGATTGTCATTTATTGAGAGCTTTGCAAACTGCATTTCATGCCATCTACGGATGGGGTGCACAGTTCCAGTTGGCACTGGTTTTGATACTTTTCACGTCTTTGTTACTATTAGTGGTCACAGAATTATATTCAAGTCTCTAAAGGGTGTCACACAGACAAAATGTTTGAGAAATTTTGTACTAAATAATTTTAAAAAACCTGCACTTATGACAACATAGTACCTGATATTTGGTACTACAGTTGTTTCATTCAGTAGGAGCAGGAACATTTTCTAACCTCAAATTGAGAGCTGAAACTGATATCTCTGTGAAGAGGCAGGCTCACTGACATCTCATCAATTGAACTGTGTTGGTATTTTGGGGTAATAAATGGTACCATTAATCTCTCAATGAATTATTCGAGTTACCATATGATCGAGTTGTCATTACCAAGTTATTGTTTGCTCATTTCCATGCATTCTGTGTACTCAAAAGAAGGGAGGAGAAAGAGGTGTGGTGGTGTCTGTGCAGATTTAAAGTGATTGGCTAAAACACAGAAACCAAGGAAATGGCTACTAAATTGGAAAAGGTAACTTGGTAATGGTAACTTGAAAAGTCAGTAACTGTATCACCTGGAATTTGAGGTTGTTGGTTTCTTGAATCATAAATAGGATCTGAATTAGGCAATAGATAAGTTGCTCAAAATTGTGGATATTACTCACAGGTAACAAATTGGCTCTGATCAGGTCCTCAACTTGTTGACTAGGGATGAGCACCAGTAGCTTTCCTACTGATATAGAATAAAACTGCAGATCACAGCTAATTCTTAGTATGTGTGTATAATTTTAAAATGTTGGGTTAGACAGTAATTTGAGAAGTATTTTTGTTGCACCCAAAAAAAAATTGCAATGGCTTCTTGCTCCATATACCATGGTTATCAGAGTTTGGAAAATGTCTGTAATAGAGGAGAGGCTTTATTCGAGGCTTGAGGAGCAGTCAGTTAGAGAGGCAGAAAGGTTATTTCTAAAATATTTATTTATTTATTTAAAAAAATTATACCTTGCCCCTCCTGCCAGGCAACCCGGGGTGGCTAATAAATAAATCAATAAAATACAATAAAAATACAATAAAATATATAAAACATTCAATAAAAACAATAATATGGTGAGAGGAAAAAACAACCCCATAACCCCCACCATCCCATCCACCCTCACCTTTCTCCCTCACCAGACACCTGGTAGAACAGTCAGGTCTTACAATTCCTACAGAAACTCAGGAGGTCTGGGGCCAGATGGACCCTCACCGGGAGGGAATTCTACAGGTGCGGTGTGGCCACCGAGAATGCCCTGTCCCGCGTGGCCCCTCGGGAAACCCAGGGGATCTCCAACAGGGTGCCTCCAGATGACTGAAGAGGCCGGTCAGAACCCGGGGAGTAGGGCCCAGACCGTGTAAGGCTTTATAGGTCAAAACCAACACTTTGAATCGAGCCCAGAAGACTATTGACAGCCAGTGCAGAGATCAGAGCATTGGTGTAATGTGCTGTCAGCGGCCCAGCCCCACCAGGAGCTGGACCGCCGCATTCTGCACCAGCTGAAGCCTCCAAGCCATCACCATAGGTAGCCCCACATAGAGCACGTTACAGTAGTCTAACCAAGAGGTGATAAAAGCATGGATGATGATGGGCAGTTCCAGAACTGAAATCAGTGGCCAAAGAAACCACAACAGATGTAACTGGTGGAAGGCACTCCTTGACACAGCCTCCACCTGGAGATCCAGGCGGAGCTGCATATCGTGGAGCACCCCCAGATTCCGCACCTGGGAAGTCAGTGGAGGGCACACCCCCTCAACCGAGGGGGTTGCCATCTCCATTGACTTACACACTAACATCACCTCCATCTTGTCAGGATTCATTCACAGTTGATTAGCCCTCATCCAGTCCCCGACACCTGTCAGACACCGAGTAAGCACCAAGGCAGCTGGGCCTGGGTCGGTTGAAAATGAGAGGTACAGTTGGGTGTCATCCACATACTGATGACACCTCACCCCATACCTCCTGATCACCTCACCGAACAGCTGCATGTACACGTTGAACAGGAGAGGGGACAAGACAGACCCCTGTGGGACCCCACACGAGAGATCTTGGTGAGATGAAAAATGATCACCGAGCACCACCTGCTGAGTTCTCCCAGTCAGGAATGAGCAGAACCATTCGAGAACTATCTCACCCACCCCCGCACTGTCCCACAGGTGCGTCACCAACATTTCATGATCAACAGTATCAAATGCAGCCAACAGATCTAATAGGACCAAAAGGGTCGAATGACCCTTATCCTTTTCATGGCACAGATCATCGACCAAAGCCACCAATGCTGTCTCAGTGCCATACCCTGGACGAAAGCCAGAGTGCAAGGGATCCAGACAACCGGTGCGGTCGAGATGCCCTTGGAGTTGCTGAGCCACTACCCATTCAATAACCTTCCCTAAAAAGGGAATGTTAGAGACAGGCTGGTAGCTGGTAGAGTCAGCATCAAGCAATGGTTTCTTGAGCAGAGGCTGTACCACCACCTCCTTAAGGCAGGCTGGGACTCTGCCCTCCCACAGGGAGGTGTTAACCAATGGCCCCATTGTCTCCCGGCAGGTATTAATCAGCCAGGACGGACATGGATCTAGTTCACAAGTGGCTCGAACAGTCCCAAGCACCCCCACCACATCAGCGCGTGTCACTGACTGAAACTGATCCCACAAAATTGGACAAGGCGGGGCTTCTGCCACCTCTACCTCCTCCACTGTATTAAGTGCAGCATCGAGATCTTGGTGAATACGAGTGATTTTCTCCACAAAATAATCCACAAAAAGGTCACTGCGGGCAGTTGATGACTCAACTCCAGGGTTGAGGGAGGTCGGACTGAACAGTCCCCGCACAACCTGGAACAGCTCCTCTGAATGGGATTTAGAGGATGCTATGAGGGTAGCAAAGAATTCCCTCTTTGCTGCCTGCATAGCCATGGCATAGGCTTGTAAACTAGCTCTATGTCGCAATCTGTCGGCTTCAGCCCGAGAACGACACCACCATCACTCCAATCATCACCCTACCTGCTTAAGTGTCTGCAGCTCCTCGGAGAACCAAGGAGGTCTGTGGGGCCTCCGCTTGGGCATTGGATACCTGGGAGCCGTTTGATCGATGGCCTCCATCAGCAAGGTGTTCCACAGCTTGACAAGGTCATTGATGTGACAGTCATCTAGGTCAGAGGGTACCTCCCCCAGAGCACCTAGGAACCGTACTGGGTCCAACAGCCTCCAGGGGTGGACCATCCTAACAGGTTCCGCACCCTTCCGAGGGCACACATGTGCTCGAAGGGAGGTCTGCAGGAGGTAATAGTCCATCCATGACAAGGGTACAGCTGTAGTCTCCCCCATTAATGGATCACCCACCTCAAGGCCAGTGTAAAACATGAGGTCTAAGGTACGTCCACCAAGATGTGTCTGGCCATTGACTCTCTGGGACAGGCCCATGGTTGCCATGGCAGCCATGAACTCAAGCTCGGATCCACCAAGAACTGCGTTGGCGTGAATGTTGAGGTCCCCAAGGACTATTGTCCTTGGGGACCGCAACACCACCTCCAACACAGCCTCCGCCAGAGCCTGCAGGGAGGCTACTGGACTGGTAGGTGCACGGTATACCAGTAGCACACCAAAACTGTCCCCTGCCAAATCAGACACAAGATGAAGACATTCAATACCTACCATGGGTCGCACTGGATACCTCCTCGCAGACCACCCCTCTTTAAAAACCATAACTACACCGCCCCCCCATCCCTCCGGTCGTGGCTGGTGTTGCATGGAATACCCGACTAAAACAAGATCAGTCAGAATTGGCCCTGATTCATTGTCTATCCAGGTTTCTGTGATACATGCAAGATTGGCGGCATGGTCCAGGAATACCTCCTGGACCGTTGTTGCTTTATTTGCCACTGATCTCACGTTTAACAGCACCAAAACCTGGCTGAAGGCCCCCTGACCAAGTTCCACCTGCTCATCTGCTGGGGGAGAGGAGAGCAGGATGTGAACTAAGCAGCACCTATCCCGCCTCACCATTCTCCCACCTCTCCTCTGAGACCATACCTCACCCGGCCCATCACGACCCCAATAGCCATGCCCACCTCCTCCCTGGCTGCCCCTCCAGCCCCGCCTCCCTGGCTGTCCCACCCAGGGTGTGAGGGAGAACCCTCCCTCCCCCCTCTCTTTCCTCCCAACATATCCCTTCCTCCTCCCCCCCATCCCTTAGGACTCCCCCTCTCACAGGGTATCCATAATATCGCAACCCCTCCCAGCCATTTGGGCTATGCTTCCCCGTCTCACCGGAATGAATAGCCCACCCCCAAAACAATCCCCCCCCCATCTCCCCACCCTGTGCTGAATGTTTTACATGAGAGGGTGTGACTCCATGTAGGGACTTAATACATTTGAAGTAGAAAATGGTAGCAACAATAAAAAAAAAGAAAAAGAAAAGGAGAAGGGGCAACGATATTTCCAGCATTCTTCAAGCATTTTAAAAAATGTGCTACTCATGGTACCAAATATAGGTATGTGTCTAAGTGTTTGCATAATTATAATGAGTCAATGCAGGAACTTTGTACCATACTGCTCTATTTACAGGCAGAGGGATGCTGCCACTATTCCTAAAATCACAAGTTTGACCTAATTTTCTTGTTTTTTTAAAAAGTGTTCTCAGAATTAAATTCTTTCAAATTTCAAAATAAAAATAAAAATAATAATAATAAAAAAAATTGTGGCAAACAGTATTCCCTCTGTCATTTTAATGTGGCAAGATGTTTTAAACTTCTTACTATTTTGTTGTGCAAAAAATCAAGTATGATAAGAAAAGAAAGCTCAAGCTAGATCAAGTATGTCAGCCCCAGGGCTGTAGCTAGCTACCATGGTAGTGAGGGGGCTCTGGGTTTGTTTGGGTTTTTTAGCACTTTTTGGGAACCATGCCGAATTTCCTTGAGAATTTTCACATTATGGAGTACTTAATCCTGTTTCCTGCTTTTGCTATTGCCAATGGCAATTTTTTGTCACTTTTGTCATTTCTATCAGTTTTATCACTTCCTTGCAGCCCTCTTCAATTTTTGTCAAATTGCTAAAAGTACCAAAAGACATTATCGAACAGGAGCCCAAAGTAATTGATGTGAAAGACAGGGTATGGTTTCACCTGAGGTAAGTTTATGCAGGATTATGTCCACACAAGTACTCTCACTTAGGAAATTTGCTCAAAGTCCTTTTATTTCATACAATCTCAGCCTCAATTCCCACTCGTGTACAAAATCCCCACCATGAGTATTGGCGGGATCCGAATGTATGTTCTAATGCTAGGAAACAGCCCTCTGGTAACCCTGTCCCTAGCCATAGTGTTAGGGATGGGGGGAAATAGGGAGGTACTGTGGACCCAGAAAGCCCATACTCCACGCCCACCCGCTTTCACTCTCTCATGCACCCATGGGCTCCAATCTCTCACAGGGGAAAAACAGCCCCTCAGGATCTTGTATGGCCCTAGACTTCCCAAATGGGAAGAGGCCAGATCATCACAGGGGAGAGGGACAGCAAGGTCCTGAGTGGAGCCCTTCCACTCGATGCAGATACACATCACATGCACCAACACGCTCCCACACCAGCACGCGTCTCCACACAGCACCCAGGGAGGAAAGGAGTGCTGGGGACAAGTGACAGAAAAGGAGATACAGGCCCAGGGAAGGTAGGGGAGGAACCCCATAGCACACTCTAGTCCCAGTACACAGGGGTGGAAGGACCCAGACCCAGCAGAGGGGAGCAGGATGCAACCACAGTATAACACAAGCACACTCTCGCTTCCTCAATTAGACTTCCCTTCTGCTCTTACAATCTTCCCCAGTCTCGCACCATTCACACTGTCCACTTACTCACTCACCCTCTACTTCACACATCACACACTACACACAGTACCCACTAGTACCCGCAAACACACTACAACGATACCAAGCTTCAATGATTCAATCCATGCAGGGGACCAGTCTCACAGTGCTGCACATCACCGACAACACTGTGTCCTCCGGCCTTCCCTTAAGTACTATTGGCCACACCCCTTTGAGTGTGCAGTCGCACGGAGCAGCACAATGTGTGGGAGGACCCCCACCCCATCACCCTCCAGTGGCATCTTCCGGGCCCCTTCCCCCACATCCACATCTGAGTGCGGAGCTGGGGCTTCCAGCCACACCTCTGTGAGCAGGGAGCTGCCCCCAGGCATCCCCTGGTGCCATGTGGCGCGCATCGGCCACAGCCCCACCCCCCAGAGGGCCAGTAGCGACAGCGGCAATAGCAGGCCCTGACACATAGCCAGAAAGCCCTTCTCTGGCCGCTTCTCACAGTTCAGGGTCTCAGGGTCAAGCACAGTTCATTTATAGCCACCCTGCAGTCTCAAGATTTGTACAAAAAACAACCCACCCACCCCCAAGTCCATGTGGATTTCCCCTGGCTCCACAGCACTTACCCACTAGTCTCCTTAGACATTCTTGGGGCCTCAAGAGGCATAGAGTATAAGCCTTTTCAGTCATGAGTCCATAT
This sequence comes from Sphenodon punctatus, assembly GCA_003113815.1. Classification (NCBI taxonomy): domain Eukaryota; kingdom Metazoa; phylum Chordata; class Lepidosauria; order Sphenodontia; family Sphenodontidae; genus Sphenodon; species Sphenodon punctatus. Next base: position 632,812 of record QEPC01009335.1, read on the forward strand.
CTCCCCAACTTCCCAGCCTAGGAGTCACTACCAAGGACAAGGACACTCTACTGTCCAGCCTTCCATGAGAGATCATCTCTTGTCTGCAGTCAGGCACTGACTGCCTCACGGTCCATTTTGTCTCTGTTTGGGTTTCATCACTCCTACAGGACTGGCTCTGCCAAGCATATACTCAGCTGCTTAATTCAGTTACAGACCAACCTGCCCAACCTTCTATTAAAGGATCAGACTGTGCCTTGCCACAGACACTATGGGGAAAAAACAGATGTGCAGGCAGCATGGTGGTTTCCTGGCCCAGTCCAGGGCAGGAAACAGTGACCACCTATTTGTGCATTTGGAGAGGGGTACCGAACACACATGTCCACGTCTGAAGAGCTGTCCCGACTCCTATCTTCCACAAACCCTAGGTAGGGCAGGGAGCACAACAAACATGTGGTTGGCCAGCCCTGCCCCCATCCCGTACCTCATTCCCTGCCCCTACCATGATGGCCATCAATGGCTGAACACACACGTGCTGACCTGCTGTGGTCCATCTTGTGGCCCTCAGCTCAGGATCAGCCCAGAGCACATTCTGGACCAGCTTCCTGAGGCAGAAGCAGAACCACATCTGGCAGTGCATGAACACACATGCCAGTAGGTCCCAGGCCACAGTGGACCAAACTAGTCTACAGCCAGAGACACATCATTTGTGCAGAAGACATATCATTCATTTTCATTTTAGTTTTCATTTTAGTTTCCAAAACTGGTTTGTTTTCATTTTGTTTTTTATGTAAAGGACTCTACCGATTTCATTATTTTTTTTATTTTATTCGGTTCATGAACATAATAATTACAAAAAAATAACTTATGAGCAAAATTGTTGTTGGCATTTTGTCCATTTGCAGACTGGTCCTGGAGGCTATCTTGTGAATGCACAGTAATTTTTAATTTTTTTGAAAATTATTTTAAATAAAATAAAACAAAAAAATAAAAAAGGAAATGAATGAAATCAAGTTTGTCATTTGCTTAGTCATTCATTTTCGTTACCTTAGTTATGAAAATGAAAGGGGTTTCATTCATTTTTGTAATTAATAAAATGATACAAAATTGTACACCCCTAGCCACAACGGGCCACTGTCTCAATTATTTTAGCACACTGTGTTTCTGCAGTGTCAGAAAAGAGGCGCATCGGCCATTTTTGACAAAAAAGATTGTTCACCACAATAAATTGCTTCTGCTGTAATCTGAATATACAAATAACATCTGAAACTGAATCTGGTATTTGCATGCCAGTGCTTATTTGGGTATTTTGGTTTGGTCATTTGGTTACTTAGGTACTACATTTTGGTTTTACTATTTTGATATTTCAATTCATTTCAGCACTGAGCATATATATTAGTACTTAAAGCAAACTAAATACCAATATAATCAAAATAAAATAACCAAAATGACAACCAAAATTCTTGAAACGAATACATGACAAAATGGAAATGAATAGCAGTAGTTATCCAGTTTGTCAGACTTGAAATTTATAGTTCAAATTCAATAAATATATTTGTTTTATGGGATATTGGTTTCATTCATATCTAGCACTGATTTGAGTAATGCAAACAGGACTCAGCCCTCTGCCATGCCAGGTGCCTGCCTCTGACTTGCACTGCATGTGCTGATATTTATCTAGATAATAGTCTTCAAGGGGACAACTTCAATTGATTATAAAATTGGGTCCCTTTTAGGGATGGGTGAACAGAACTGAGTTTGGAAATTCAGTTTGGTTCAGTTCGGAAATTCAGGTCAGTTCGGAAGTTCAGTTCGGTCGACCGAACTATTTGAGCTCTGTTCGAACTCTGAACTTCCGAACAAAGTTCGGAAATTCAAACCCCATTGAACTAAATGGAATATTATCTTTTAGGGATGGGCCAACAGAGCTCAGTTCAGAAATTCGGTTTGGTTCAAAAATTTGGTTCGCTTCGGAATTTCGGTTCGGTTGACTGAACTGGATGAGTTCGGTCCGAACTCCAAACTTCCAAACCATGTTCGCCCATCCCTAGTCCATTTATCAAATTGTCCTGTAGTTTCTCAGAGATGTCAGGTAAGGTATGTGATACATTCCTGCCAAATGTCCTATAAACAGGATGGAATATAAAATTGTACATTTGGAAATGTATTTTAAAGTTAATGTCTTATATTATCAGTACCCTTTATTCAATCTTTCTAAAAATTGGCAGGAGTGTTAAGCATGTGGAGTGACATAGGCCTTTTTTACACGGACATCACCCACCCACGAACACTGGATGGGTGTGAGAGTGCACGTGTAAACATCCATGAGTGGGTGGGATGCACGACCCACCCATTGACACTACCAACACCCAAGGAGCAGCCGGGATGGAGCCGGCATGCTCTGTAGGTGGAGGTGGGTGGAGATGGGTGCTCAACACCCACCCATCCGTGTAAAAACCAAAACACCCATACCCACAGGGATGGGTTCACTGAGACCACAGAGAGATGGCTAGAGAAACCACACAGGTGCCCCCAAGCAGACACGCCCAGCAGGGGAGATGCCAGATGCTCAGTTGGGAGCCCTTAAAGGAGAACCGAAACATGACAGTGGTGCGCCGGCTCCCAAAATGTCAGGACGGAATGCCTCCAACAATACAAAGGGAGTCAGCACCACGACATGCATGGGACAGGCCAGGGTAAGCACAGGGACCCCGGGACACCCAGGAGAGGGGGGCTGGCCCAACAGGCCGGGGGGAGGAGGAGGGAAGTACGACTAAACACAGCACACCTGTCCCATCACAGGGCCGAGGGCAAACTGCTGCACCCTCCCCACCTGCATCCCCCCAGACCATCACAGCCATAGGGCACAGGGAAGGGAGCACAACTGATAGCGAGGTAAGAGCAAGGGTACCCCAATAACCCAGGAATGGGGGGCCCGCACACTAATACCAGAAACCATCCCGAGGGAACACAGGGTGGCAGCTGGCCCCTAATGGTTCCCACCCCCAGGAGAGCACCCAGACACAGGAGCAATGCACCACCTAGGAGACGGCTGAGGAGGGCCCCTGTGACAGTCAGGTAACCCGCCTGTGCCCCCTGGGTGGAGTGGGGAAGGATCCCCCAAACGGAGAATAGGGGGGCTGTGGGACAGATGCTAACCCCTCTGCAATACCCCCAACAGGAGATGACCAACTCCACTGTCACCAAAGCTACTGGCTGGACCCCAAGCCGCCAAGTTGGATGGCCCCACACACACAGTACCCAAAAGAGGGAGCCCTGGTTGAGGCAAGAGACCAGGGACTTCATACACATGGAGGGGGGCCAAAAAGATCCAGCACAATCTGGTGCACAGCTACAAGACCATACAGGTCTATGAAGCCATCACCCAGGAGATGCAGCAGCAGGAATACAATAGGGATGTTACCCAGTGCATGCAGAAGGCAAAGGACTTGAGGTCCAGATATAAACATATCAAGAACAACCATCTCAAGTCCGACCATGCCATGCGTACAATGGAGTTCCATGATGAGCTGGACCAGTTACTCTGCATGGACAAGATATAGTAGCCTCCCACTTACACAGCACCGCCTTCATCAGAGGCAAATGGAGGTTGCTCATAACATGCCCCTGCCCGACCCCCTGGAGCAGGAGGAGACCGCTGCCCCTGGCGAAGCAAGCCTGGATGCAGGAGGGGACAGCCCCATCACACAGGGGGAGGAGGTGGCACGGGAAACCACTCACACAAACATCACCCTCTGCGGGTGCCCAGAAAACCCACAGGGCAACAGGTCACAGGGATGGGGGTGCACACGGAGTGGATGGAGACCCAGGACTCCTCCCAGTATGCGTATGAAGGCGATCCAGGTAGGAACACAACCAGGGCCCGGGGGTGGGGGGGAGAGGGGGGCTGAGGGGGGCAGGGCCCCGGTCACAGTGACCAGAGCCAAAGCTGGGCAGCAGGGAAAAACTGATGGATCCACATTCCCATTACAGATCAAGGCATGCTTGAGGCTTATTGTCTCAGTGGAGCATCCAGATGCAAAATCTCTTGAGACTGCCCCCGTGGCAACTAGATCTGCGAGGAAGCCAAGGAGAACCTTCATTAATCACCCCCAGTCCAACTTGTTTAAGTCCCCCCAAATCCACTACAATGGGGTCATGCATGCATGAGAAGACCTGGGGCAGGTAGCTTTCCATCTCTCACTTTTGTTAGGGAAAATGGTTCAGGCTAAATCCACAGAAAATGTTTTATGGCTTCCCAAGCATAACCGCCTGTATAGATTGCGGGTGCATTTTACGTCCCAAAATTGGGTCCTTGGTCTCTTTAAAGCAAGGAAATACTTATTGCGGAGAGGTGTTTCCATCGACAGAGTTTGGTCACTTGTGGAAAGGGAACCCAGACCGCCTTGTAACAACCTTAAGAGTGAGGCCCTATTGTCATCCCCTAACAGAACCCCCTTGGGCCCGTTATTTGTTGGCCCTAGTAGAGATCTCCAGACTCTAGGATTGCAATTAAAGGTGGGGGCTCAAGAGGGGGGGTCTTCGATTGTCGTAGGTGGGGATGAAGCTTTGGTGGACTTTAGGCCTTCTGTGCTCCCTCAGACCCAACCTATGGTAACTCAGTTTCACGATAGCACCCTTGATACTGTAGGATTAATTATTCCTACCCAACTGATTACTTTGGAGTGTTCCAGTAAATCAGATTTGTTGCTCCATCCCCCATACCCCCAACTCCAATAGATAGCTCTGCTTATAACGCTGGGACTTCTTCTTTGTCTTGGGTCTTTGTTTTTTTGGGGGGGGGGGTTGTAGCTGCGGAGGAGTCTCCTTTAACCTGGGATTTGTTCAGACAATTGCCTGTATCTGACCAAGATGCTTGTCTTTTTAGACTGGGCCATGCCAGATTTTCTACTCTGGGCCCAGAGATTGGGTATCAGATTCAAGAACCACGAAGCTCCTCTATTCCATCCCAGTTGATGCCAGGTGTAGATTTGGTCACAGGTGCTTGTCTGATGGGATCCCAGGATCAGGATACACAATTAAGGGGTGGCGGACCAATATGCAGGGAGCCCCCCCCCCCCCGTTGCCGAACCCACTGTTGATCATGCGGCCTGGGAGGGGTCACACCCTATCGAGAGAAAGATCGCTGTCCTTGATTCCAACCTGCCTTCTTCTGGCCGGGAGACATCCCTCCTATGACCGGGTGCGTGGGGGATCTCATCGGTTGGGCTACCCCTGATTTCTGGGGAGATGCCCTGCTTAGACGATGCCCCCCCTGGTCCTTCCTGTGGCCAAATCTCCTTTTGTTAAACCCTTCCAGGTGTTATCCTGGAATATATCAGTCATTAGGATACTTACATGTGATATTGAATGCTTGGAATTCTTGACTGGGTTTGACCTTATTTGTATTCAGGAGTCATGGGTAAGGGGGGATGATATACTGTCCTTTAAGGGATTTGATACCTTCTTACATGGGGGTGTGAAAACGGGGACCAGGGTCCGTATTTCTGGGGGGTTGGCCTTCCTTCTTATGCATTCAGGTAAGGGCCGATTAACGCCCCTTGTGAAAGATAGGCCAGAGTTTCAGGTGGGGCTCTTGGAACTGGGTACTACCTCTGTTGAGCAATATATGTTATTCAATGTGTATATTCCCCCTGGCTACGTCCCATTACTACTCCCCCGAGGTTTTGTTGGCCTTGGAGGAGGCAGTTACAACCTTTGAGGAGAAATTTCCATATGCATGCCTGTTTTTTTAGGGGGGGGGGAGGATTGGAATGCTCATTGGGTGAGAGCTCTCATTTCCAAACTAGCCAAAAGGGACAGGATGCTCGGTGTAAGTGACATTGTTACACCTGGGTGAATTCCATCTGATCGTCATATGCACAATTTTATGCAGAAACTCGGTCTGGCTGCCCTGGATGAAGACGACTCGAGTGCTTTGCCTAGGGGGTTTACCTTCAGGGGGTCGCAGGGCAGTAGTTACGTAGACTGGATTCTGGTTGACGTTTATTCCCAGGAGAGGTTTGGGAGGCTTGTTCAGTATGCTAGACCTGAAAGCGACCATGTTGTTCTTGTCTCCAGGTACAGGCCTCCCCAAGCATCCAACTATCCCTGGAGGTTTCTGATGAACCTCCTCCTGTTTTGAGGAGGTTGCTGCTGGTATCATTAAATCAAAAGATGCAGGAGAACTGCAGTATGGATTATTTTAAGCATCTTAGGGTACAGTTGCAGGATGTTTACGAGGCTGGTACTCTTGGGGCTATTTATGAGGTTATTTTGTCAGTGGTTCATGAGCAAGTCCTTACCAAGTCCTATAGGAAGCCTAGTTCTGGAAGATATTGCAATCAGTGGTATGACCTCGAGTGCAGATCTGCCAAACAGACCTTAGTCCACCTTAGGAGGTCGTGGGCTAGAGATCAGTTACCCACCCAGGAGTTGGAGTTTAGGGAGACTAGGGCCGCCTATTCTCTCCTCCTTAAGGCAAAGAAGAAAGCCTATTATTGTAGACAGTGGGCACAGATGGTGATTGATCTCTCCACAGGCAATTTAAGCAGATTTTGGGCAAACTTGAACCGGGTCCTTAAGCCCAAGGATTTTTCCAGTGGGCTTAACCTTCTAACTCTGCCTGGGAGGCTTTTTTTGGATCTCTTTACTCAGATTGTTTGGTGGGATTTGATTATCTCCTGGGGGTTCCAATGGAAGACCCTAGTTCGGGGGTTGCTCTGGGGACTTTTCAGAGACTGACATAATTGTGCATAATATGAAGCTAAAGAATAACAAGGCCCCAGGCCCAGACTTAGTGACAGCAGAGGTCCTGCAGGCTGCCCCAGGATGGTGGGCTCTGATTCTCTCCCATCTCTTCTGATTTTCGGCCGATGGTGGTAGAATCCCCCTTTCCTGGACTTTAAGCACCATTGTTCCCATCTTTAAGAAGGGGAACTGTCGGGACCCAGCCTGTTACAGGCCTGTTAGTTTGATTTCTATTGTAGGNGACCCAGCCTGTTACAGGCCTGTTAGTTTGATTTCTATTGTAGGGAAGCTTTATGCCAAACCTCTATTGGAGCAACTCACCAAATGGGCAGATGAGGAGAACATAGTTTCCCCGCAACAATTTGGTTTTCGGGAGGGTAGATCCATGACGGATTGCTGTTTTATTTTACAGCATTTTATCCATAAGTATCAGAAAATTATACTTAGCATTCGTGGATCTTAGCAAGGCATTTGATTCTGTCCCCAGATCTCGTTTGTGGGTAAAGCTGAGGAACTTGGGCATTGATGATCAATTGTTATCTGCAATAATTCAGCTTCATACCAACAATGAAGCTCAAGTTAAAAGGGGTGTGTGTCTGTCCCAGGGTGATTCCATCCCCATTAGGAGAGGGGTTCGCCAGGGATGCGTTCTGGCACCTGTTATTTAATTTATTTTTGGCGGATGTCCCTGACTACATAAATATGGAGGAGACCCACGCCCCTAAGATAGGAAATTTTCACCTAAGTTTTTTGCAATTCGCAGATGACATCATTTTCCTTTCCCAGATGGAGATAGGGATCAAAAGCTCCTTAGGGAAATTTCAGCAGTATTGCTCATCCTACGGCCTTGAGATTAACACCGATAAGACCAAGGTCATGGTTTTGGGTGCTACGTATCGCCCCCTTACGTGGCGATTGGGTGCAGGGAAAGTGGGCTCTGTAGATTCCTTTAATTATTTAGGTGTTTCTTTTACTTCTAGCGGTACCTGGCATCTCCATCTTCAGACCAGGGCAGCCAAGGCCACCAGAGACATGAGTGCTATTGCTCGAGCCTTCAGTATCTCCAAGGGAATTTCGATGTCCTCGTGCCTGAAGGTTTACCAGGCTAAAATTCCTCCATCCCTTTTGTTTGGGGCAGAGCTTGTTCCATTCCCCAACACACTAATTCTTGAGCGTGTACAAAACCTTTTTTGCAGCGTTTGCTCAGGCTGGGCCCTAGCGTTACAGGAGCCATTTTGAGATTGGAAATGGGTATCCTGTCCATTAAAGCGCATGGCAAGATGGTTTTCCTGAGGTTTTGGTTATGACTCCTGACCTTACCGGAGACTGCGCTCCCCTTGCTATGTCTTAGGGAGGCGCTGCTGCATGAGGGTCCAAGGGATTACCCCTGGTTGCTATATTTGGGCCATTTGATACATGAGTTAGGGTATTCCTTTGAGTTTCTCCAGGGGAAATCACTTGTGGATATTAAACACGAAGTACTTAGGAGAATCCAGGACATCAATTCTCAAGAGGATATGCATGTACTGCATCAATGGAGGGTTGCCCCTCTATTGGGGCAAATAAAGTTGTCCTCCTTTTTCGAACCTTATTTAGATCTCCTAGAAAATTCTAATCTTAGGAGACTTTATACGTTGCTCCGTTTCCAGACGTTATAACTGGCAGTTTTCGAGATCAGACAGAAACGCACTCCCTTTGATTCAAGACTATGCTCCTGCAGTGCTAGCAAAATTGAATCAATCGATCATTTTTTATTGAGATGTCCCTACTTCCACAACCTCCGTGTGACCTGGCTAGCCCCATTTTTACCTATGGACTGTTCCTTTGCCACAGAGGATTGCTTTGTTTTGCTCCTCTCTCTGTCGCAGAGAGAGGCTACGGGGGCACTTGCTTCGTATATTTTGCTGGCACTCTAGAGAAGAGTTCTTATTAAGGAGTGGCTCAAGTTGATGGCAGTATAGAATAGTCCTGTTCAACTTCCTATTTCTTACCTGACCTAGGAGGAGTGCCGGGGAGGTATAATATCTTATCCAGTCTTTCTTTTGTGCCTTGTTCTACTGTGCTCGAAATTTACTGGTTATTTTTTTATTGTTATGGGGCTGTTGACTTCTGGGGGTTTTTGTATATTATTTTAGAACAATTTTGGAAATTGTTTGACAACTAGAATGTTTTTATTGGACAAATATTTGCCCGTTTTTATTTTTGGACATGTTGGTTAATATTTATTATTTTATGTTGCTTGTACCTTCATTATATGTTTGTCTTGTTTTGTTTGTGTGTTTTTGTCTGGGTCATGATGTAAGTCCATACCCATATTAATAACATTGAATTGAGCATGCCCTGACACCCGTGATCATCCCGGAACCTCCAGGTGACCAACTGCCGATGCCGGCTGCCCCACCAGCTCTGGTAATCCGGACCACATATCTGTCTGCTGGGGGGGAGGACGTGGGGGGGGGGAGAGTACGCATTGCTACCTACAGAGGGATGGGTGGAGGAGATGCAGCATGGGGAGCCATGACAACACCAGAGGGCCACGGAAAGGGCTGCACTGCAGGGGTAACAGTCCAGATAATATAGTAACCCTTACCATATTTTCCAACAATACAGGGTCCAATACCTCAGCCCGGAGTGGAGGGGCCAGTGGACGATGGAGAGCCCGGACTGTCAGGCTGCCACTCACAGAGGACAGCAGCAGCAAGGTCCCAAAGGGGAACAAGCCCTGGTGGTGCACCGAAGTGGACATGGGGAAGGCCACACAAAAGGTAAACTCCCCCTTTGTACAGTCACCCCAATAAACTGTTGTTGTACTGTACCTCTATGTCAATCGTTTTGTCAAGGGGGCCCCATGCGTGGGGAGGGGTCTTGAAACCTGCATACAGGGGCATGTCATGCGCAATACATGTGCAGGAACTATACAGCTCAGGCCTGTCAGGAGCCTGGGGTGTGTGTGTGTCACAAGAGACCACCCATGCCCGGGTACAGGCCCACACATGGATAGCACTATAGCACAGGCCATGCTAACTCCGAAGTCTGGAGTGTGACAAACACCATGGATACAAGTGGTGACCCTGTGGCGTGGGACATGGGTCACACAGGACTGCGGAACCCATAGTACCCAAACATAACACACATGGGAATTGTAGAAGAGACATATCCTTATTTATTGGGACTGTTTACTCTGTCCGTTGAAGGGGGGGAAGTCAACAGGAAGGGTTAGTTGCCAGCCATCTGGGCAACTATGCACCTACACAGAGCATCCCAGTTCTCCTCAGATATGCGCCAGAATGCCCCACCCTGGACATGTTGGTATAGAGCACGGGACCCTCTCGCTCACTTCACAGGTGGGGGGTTGTCAAAGGCAGCTCCGTCAGTCTCGCAAATATTGTGCAGGATGCAGGCTGCCAGGACGAGGATGGGGGTATGATCTAGATCGAACTGGCTCCTGTTCATGAGTAGGTGCCAACGCTTGACCATGCTGCAAGCAGACGATAGGCATTCATTGAAGAGCCCTCGCTCTGGTGTGCAGGCCACGGGATAGGCTCTTATGAACCACGAGCTCAGCAGGTAGGCGGGGTCCTCAGTCGCCACCGGAGGCATGGCGACCCCGTCAATCACCCGGTACAAGTTGGGGGCAATCTACCCATCCAACATGTGGGCATAGAAGGGGGATGCCCACAGAATTCGCGCATTGTGGTTCCTCCCTGACTGGCCGGTGTACACGTCAGGAAACAGGCACCTGTGATCCACAATGGCAAGGAGATTTATGGAGAACACCTGCTTCTGGTTCAGATAGTCCATCTTGGTGGGTGGGGGCCGGATTATTGGGATGTGGGTGCTGTTTATTGCCCCTATGCAATGGGGGAAGCCTATGTCTTCAATTCCACTGATCACGAGCTCTGGATCCTGGAGCTGGATGACCTGCTCGAGCAGCAGCTCCACTATCAAGTCACACACGTCATGGAGTACCCTGTTAATGGTCGCGTTCCCCACTCCGAACTGCTCCCCAACGCTCCACAGGAATTGGGGGGGTAGACAGGCTCCACACGGCCATGGCCAATTGCATCCCTGGCGGCAGCAGATACCGCATGTTGGTTGCTCGTCTCTGGAAATGTGGGTTCAGGAGCTCTCTGAGCCGGGTCAACAGGGTGCAGTTCATGCAGAAGTGGTCCATCTATTGCTCATCCGTCCAAGTAGCCAGCATGTTCTCCCACCATTCATTGGTGCCTGACCACATCCAATTCATCCTCTGCATTGGGACAGTGACACGACAGCCATATAGGTTGAGGGGCCACTGGGAAAGGACAAGCTGCCTGTCCTGGTACTTAGCTGAAATGGGTGAACCCTACAGCACACCCACCTCCCCCGTGTTCTGCACATACACCCTCAACTGGACAACACTACCAATGTTCTATCTCTACTCTCCATCACGATCACCTTTCATACACCACAAACAAACCACCTCTCTCGAAACCCCACACCCATGCACTGGAGACGGCCCACATATGTACTCTGGCGGACCGTGCTGTGTGCCCATCGATTGGTGCAGTACCATGGGTGTGTTCCATACACCTGATTGGGATTCCCCCTTGCCAGCCCACCAGCACATCCCCCCGCCCAGCATGGACCGCCTGAATGCCTGGGGGCTAGGGCCACAGCAAGGCTGTACTGTGGGCCCGGAGGCCTACCTCCCCCCCCATGCCCGTGCCATGCACTGGTATGATCAGTGGACAGGATGCATCTGCACCAGCCCTGAATCTGTCACAGCGAGTGAAGGCCATGACATTGTGCAGGTGTGTTCTAGCAAGACATGCTGCATGGAGTGCCTCATTAGGTCTCTGCTAGAGACAGCCATGACGTTGGTGATCTGTCATCACTACTGCTGGAACGCTCCCTCCCAGTGCGTGGGACAAGGATTCACAGGGCCTAGGAGCTGGTCCACTATCAGCTGTGTACGGTCTCACCCTGGCTAGCGCTTTGCATCTCCTCACACATCGCTCATTCACAGCCACTCTCCGCAGGACCCCTGTGCAAACCTGTGAGCTGCCCTTACAATGGTCATGTCAGAGAGTGGAACGGGCCCCGATGCCGGTGGTGGTGTAAGGGAGGAGTGGTCTCCATATGCCAACATGCTGTTGGGAACATTCTGGCAGAGCCGCGATGTCCAGCTGCTGCTGAGTGATCCCCTGTCAGTGGCGGATGGATTCAATCTCCTATCACGGTACATGTGGATGATGGACCATCCATTTGGGGGTTCGGCTTGACAGAGGTGTATCGGGGAGCTTAGCTTCACCCTCTTGCAACAGCATCTGTGGGGGCATCCAGATGCTGCTCTTGTGCCATGGACCGCACAGGAGATCACGGCTGTTCACCTGGTTGCTGCACATCCAGAGTATGGACTGGCCCTCCAGGTCGGGGGTTCCCATTTTGCTACTGACTACACCGACATCCTACTGCGTACCTGTGGTGTATCACATCCGCTATCGGACTGCCAGGTCCTTCTTGGGGAGCTGGGCCTGCTACCCCCCGATGTTGGTGGAACACTACTGACCGGGACCCCTACCGCATTGGAACTGGGTGCCCTGTGATAGGTGATGAACCTACCGGATGCCACAGGGAACCACCTGGATGCACATATGTGTTTCTGGGGATTTCACAGGGGCCTATTTGCCTGGGAGGATCTTGTCCTGGGCCAGATGTTTCTGGGGTAACCCCCGGGCTCTCCCTGAGCTGGGCATCCCAAACGGCCTCTCTGTTGCTATGTCTTTGCCGTGACTGTGCTGTGGTGTGCCTCCCCGTGGGCATCGCTGATCCAGCCCACAATAGTATGCAACCCTGTGGTCGGATGCCTCATCTGCCGGACCCCATTGCTGCTTCTGTACACTCCCGCCCCCATCCCTGTAGCGTTAACGAGTGCCTCCATCCCTCTTGGAGTGGGTGTAATGGTGGGTCAGAGTGATGGTTGGGTGGTATGCCCACAGGCCCTTGATCACCCATTCATCGGCCTCTATTTACCTGTACCCCCTTCACCCTATCAGTAATAAAGACCTTGCCTGTGACTATACCTCCTATAGTGTTTTTGTGTCAGTGTGCCACTCCGATCGTCCTTCCCATGGCCTCATCCATTTTCATGTGTGTTTGTTAGTGTGATCGGGGTCCGGGGGGCTCATGTTCGGGATCACTGGGGCTGTCCGATAGCAACCTGTGCTGTGTGATGCGTTCCATAATGGATGGTGGATTTGGCCTGTGGGATGGTGAGGGCCCAATGTGTTCTTTTGGGAGCCCTGTTCTTGCACCACCGGTGGTCACCTGGTGTCTGCGACCCTATGCGGGCACCCGTCTTCTGGGCCGCCCCCTGATATTCCCTGTGGAGGACTTGTCAACCAGCTAGGTGGCTTGGCTGGCCTGTCATGGTTTGCGTGTGCCATGTGTGTGCTGGTGCTGTACCATGGCAGTGCTGTCCGTTACGCACCAGTACATGGGGGAGGGTGTGTATGTGTGCTGGGTGCGGGCCCCAACTCCTCCTTAGCGGCTACAGTTGTTCTGGGGATCTTGGCACACAGACCACAGGGTGTCAGATGGGGGACACCCATTGGTTGCGCTCCCTGCCTGGGCTGCCCCGCCTTCCACCACTCCTGTTGCTCCCTGTTGGTTCCCGCCATCTGCAGTGTTGGCAATGGATGGGCAGCAGTGGAGATGGGCTGATGACCATGAGTGTGGACTGTTTACAGGCCATCTGTTGTCTGCCCATGTTCCCCCTTGATCAGAGCAGTTGGGGTGCTGGCATGGATGTACCAGGGTTCATGTGTGGGTTTTGCGTGCTGTGTGCTTACAGACCCCTGCTGACATGCACCCTTTCCGTGCACCCTCTCCCCTTCTCCCTCTCCCTTTTCCCTTCTAGCTACTCTGGTTGTCTTCTTGGCCATTCTCTGCCTGGCACAGGTGGCCCACCAGCTCCAGCGTGCGGCTTCAGAGTTCCATGCTGGGGCACATCTCTATGAGGAGATCAGTGAGTGTGCTGCATGTGTGCAGGGCCCTCTTCCCGGGTGTCTGTTTGGGGACTCCACATTGTTGGGGCCCTTGTACCATCCTGATGGCACTCTCCCTCTATTCCTTGGTACAGGTGATGATTGCTGAGCGGACCAAGGAGCAGGAGGAATTGTGCAGCTGCTGCTGCTCCTCCTGCAGAGGGTGCACCAGCTTGACCACGTTGAGGCGGATTGTTGGTTCCAGGTACGGGGCCGGCATCCCTATTAAAGACAGGGAACTGCCCCATCAACCCACTCTCTGTGCTGCCTCCCCAACACCCTTGTACCTTTTCCGTGTCCCACTCTGTTGCCCCCTAGTTGTTAAATTTGCTTTGCCACCTTCTCTGGCTGTGTGTCCTGGTTTTCCCTTTGCCTGGTCACTTGTGTGGGTGCCTCTTGGTGGTTGTGCCATGGTTGCCTGGCAGGAACTGTTTACCTTGTGCCCCCCACCCTGGTGTTTTTGCTGCAGCTTGGCTGTGTCCTTTGCGGGTGACATGAATGACATGAAGGTTTGGCACCTGGGTTCTTTGTGGCCACTCGGCTGCCTGTCTTGGCTTCTTTCTGTCCCCCTCCGGCCCCATCTCACTGACCCCCTTTCCCTGTGGTCCCTTAGGCAGGGGGTCCATCCCCTTGGCTGTAGTCCTGGTGCCTTGCCCCCTCCCTGCCTTTGTGTTGGTCCCCCCTTTGCCCACACACATCCCTTGTTGGTGTTTGGCGAGGTGCAGTGGGTTTGCTAGTGGTTGTTGTGGTCTGGGGTACACACACACGCACCCCGCCATTCTCTGCCAGCCTGGCTGTGCAGTGGCCTTCCGTTCCTGTCACTGTGACCACCTGTGTCCCATTTCTGGTTCATCCTATGGGGGCCTTGGGATTGTGTGTGCGCACAGGGTCTGGTGGTTCAGGGGCAGTGCTGTGTGCCGTGGCTTCATTTGCCCTCAGTCAGCCATGTTGTCCCATCGCTGTGCTGGGTGGGGCTTCCCCGTCGTTTGCTGTCATGGCTGTCAGTGTAAATGTCATGGGTGTTTGCTCAGTGTTTCCCAGGGTGGGTGTTTGACTGATGGGTGTGTACCAGCCCTTCCCCTCCCCTTCCATCCCACAGTCCCCTGTAGTGCCGTCCGTGTAAACGTCTCCAGGCTTGACGCCGCCAGGTGTTCACTGGGTGTGCTTACCCACCTGTCTCCACTCATCTCCACCCACCATGCTGGCGGCGACATCCATGTAAAAAAGGCCATAATATTCACAGGTTACATGAAAATTGGGTGGAAGATAAAGAAGTTGTAGTCATGAATGGGTATAGAACTTTTCTTAAAATCACAGCATTCAATTGCTTCTAAAATCATTTCCCTTTATCTAATCATTTCAAAATATGGTACACATTGTTTCCTCCAATGAAAGTACAATGTCTCCAAATTTCATCAGAATTGAATAAGAAACAAAAAAAGGTATATCCGGAAATACGTTTTTCAGTTTTCCCCCTTTATTTCAAAAACAAAATGTCATTTTCATTTCTATTTTTTTTAGTTATTATTTGTCATTTTCATTATTGCAATAACAATAATGAAAATTTTTGTTATTATAATAACAAAAACAACATGCACACCCCTATACAACACAATCAGTCTCTCATTAGGAACTCTTCAGGGAATTCAGCCACCAATGTTTTCCCTATTATCAGGCTCTCCTATGCAAGGAGCCATTTTAAATAAAATCACCATTCTCTAAATGTACTCGTATATTACACTGGCACTAAATACAGATGATAAAAGTTAAAAAGCTTGGGTGGTGATTCACAAATACTGGCAGAGCTGAACTTTTCATCTTGAACCTATCACCTGCTCTATTAATTTTTTTTTTCATTTGCTGACCATTAGGTGTTCTGTCTTCATATATTCCTTCTTTCATGGTATGCAGTATATTGGAGCTGTCTATCTTCAGTGACTTGAATCCCTTTCTGTCTCTAGTAGTCTGACTTCCACTCCCTCTAGTTACTCAAATTGCTTTCACTTGAGTCACAAAGAACCTCATCATTTTTACTAAGGATGGGACTCCAGGGGGAATTTTGGTTTTGAATTTTTCAGTTTTGTTATTTATGATCTCGTTTCAGTTTCAGATTTGGGGGTTTGGTTCTTTTTCTACTATTGAAGTCAATGGGAACATGCTTCAGTGGAAGAAAAAAAAATGAAACCGGAAAAACAAAATCAGTGGAAAAGATTAAGAACTGAAATGCCGAAACCCCTCAAAATCAGAAATTTTATATTAATCTGAAATGACAATTTTCAGGCAATTTCAGTTCTATCAGAGAACAAAATTCCCATCCCTAATTATTGCATCTAAAGGTGTCTTCTCCTGGAATGCATCCTTGGTCTCTGCTATGTTTAACCATACATAACCATACTTTTTAGCTTGAGAGCATTTCCTAGACTTCCACTTCCCTACTCAAATTTGATAGCTGCCATTTAAAAGATTCTTAATGCTTAGTATGTCTGATGGCAGGTGGCGGGGAGAATGGGGGAACAGGGGATCCTATTTTTCAGAATTGTGCCTTTTTGCCTTTGGTGCCATGATGGAAGTACCATGAAGTGGTTCCTAGATGACCTTAAAGCTACAGATGGAACAGAGAGGAAGAGGTGGTCCCAGACAGATAGAAGGTTAATCAAGGAAAGGGAAATGCTCCTTGTATGGGCCGATTCT
Source organism: Sphenodon punctatus (assembly GCA_003113815.1). Taxonomy (NCBI): domain Eukaryota; kingdom Metazoa; phylum Chordata; class Lepidosauria; order Sphenodontia; family Sphenodontidae; genus Sphenodon; species Sphenodon punctatus. The sequence continues at coordinate 649,260 of QEPC01009335.1, forward strand.
GGCTTGTATTCCATTTTCAATGGATCCAGCAGTTTTGATTGATCTGGTGAAAAACAGACCAGACTATGATCTGAACCACGTTTCACTGGAACAATTGAATTGATTCCACCTCCTACTGCATATCGGCAATATGGTGGTGACTATACTGCATACACACAAAATGGCAGCACAGTGTAGGGTGCTGTCATTTTGTGAATGTGCAGTACAACCTCCACCATTTTGTGCATGCATAGTAGAAAGTGGAATCATTCATTTGGAACCTTGCTTAAATCCATGGTGGAATTCTGACTGGTATTCCAAAAATACAGAAAAATTCTGTGAAGACAGAAAGGCTGTTTCAATTCAGTCCTAGGCTGAAGCTTTCCTAGGGGCTTCCCAAAGTCTAGTGTGGAGGAGCCTGGGAGTTTGCCCAGGTAACCTGAATTGCAAGGGCTGGTCAAGGGGAGGCCAGACTCTAGCCCACAGAAAGGACTAAGACCACTTTTCCACATGCATTGGTATGCACCTGTTGGCGCTGCAGGAAAGTCTGGGACTCAAAAGGCATGCAGCTTCCATATCACGAGAAGGGTGGAAATGCAGATCTTTGCCTGGAAACATGCGCGTCCGGCGGGTAGGAGAAAGGTACCATGAGGGATGCACGTGTTTCTAGGCAAACATCTGCATTTCTGCCCTTCTTACGTGATGGAAGCCACATGACTTTTGAGTCCTGGACTTCACTGTGGTGCTGATCGGTGAGTATTAATGCATGTGAGAAAGCTCCCTCTCTGTCCGGGGGGTGGGGGTGGGGAGGCTTTGCGTGATGGTGCATGGTTTATGCGAGAATAAAAGTACTGGCTAAAAAAGACCAGCAGTGGACTGTATTTTTTGGGCGGTGTCCTGCACCAACTTACCACTAATGTGAAGTGAATCTATTACTTGGTCTCTACGCTACATTTAAGGTGACATCCATATCCATAGGTTTATTTAATAATAAATAAATAAATAAGATTTCTAACATAAATGACTGCTTTATATTATCAAGGACTTTTTTTAGCATCTGAGAGAAGGGCTAGTTCATATGATCTAGAGTGGGCGAGTGCAAGATAATTCAAAATCTTCTCACATTATCTGCGTACTGTTTTCCCTTAGTAAAGCCTGTCTAATCTTAATTAATTAATTTTATGATGAGCACTTCCAGTCTTACCACAACAATTTTGACATAGTATAGATTTTGCATATAAAGTAAGCATGAATATTGGCCTTTACGAATCACCCATTTACAGGTTTACGTTCTTTACGGATTAGTGTAATGGAGTCCTATTTCAGATTGTGAGGAAATTTGCCCATCCACTGTATTTCCTAAAAGACTCTGAACAAGAGCAGCAAGCAGAAGTTCAGCTTTGGGTATGGAAAATCACCTTTTCCCTGTAATCATTATGCTTTGTTCTCTTATAGGAAGACAGTTCCTCAAATGTTTCATGTAGTTTCATTTTGGAACTTGTATTTTCTGCCAGAGGATGTTATGAAGGCCAACAACAAGAGTGATTAAAGAATAGAGAGGATTGGATGACTTACTGGAAGATGTGTCTGTAAATGGCTGTTAGTCAAGTCAGTCAGGGGAACATAACCTCTGACTTTGTGTCGGAGCAGATTATTCCATTGCAACCTGCAGGGCTGGGCATGTGCAGAACAACTGCTTGACCCTGCCAGCACCATCTTTGAAAAGGGCACCCAGGGCTGGAGCATTGCTCTGCGACGCTCCAGCTCTCCCCTCCCCCCCCCCTTATTTTTAAACTGCAGAGCCAGGAAGCCCAGCATTGTGGCGAGGAGCATTGGGGCCCAAACCCCCCACCCGCAGTGGTGCAGAGCAGCGGGGAGTTGGGAGGGGACACTGCCCCCCATGGACTCTGGAGGGTGGTAAGTAAATCTTTAATCCTTTCCTGCTTGCCCCCTCCCTCTCCCACCAGGGGGTTGCGCAGGCTCCAGAGATGCTCAGGGCACTCCCTGCTCACCTCCGGGGGCCCTGTTTCCCCCTGTCCCTTGAAGTCTTGCCGGTTTTTGGCAAAAAAGTGGTGTTTTTCATTTTGTCACATTTCGAGGCAAAACGGGGTGCACCGCCCTTCTCACCGAGAACTGGCGAGACCAGTGAGATGAGTTTCAGCCCTAGTTGGAATGACAGGGAAACATACAAAGAGTGTGCAGGCTTAAGTAAGTGGGTGGAATGACAGGAGAAATTAGAAATAGTTACAATAATAAGGTTCTCAGTGAAATAACTGATTCAGAAGATTGATGGGCTATCTGAGGAAGCAGTCCTATCATTTTACCCACTTACCATAGCTCACTCCCTAGGATTTGACTCCCAATAGCCTCCCTCCCTATTATTCCATTTTCCCTCCTGCGTTTTGTTTGAGGTTTTTTGTCATTCCACACACACAATTCTGTTCCATATAACACGTATAGACAAAGCATGTATTCCCAGGATTTTTGAACTCTCTGTGAGGGAAGTGGGGGATACAGGATTAGAGGGTTGACTTGGACCTAGTACTCCTGGGTTGTCAGTTACACGGTTAAGAGCAGGGGAGAGGAGAACAGGCTCAGAACCAGGACTATTGAGTTGCCTGTGAAGGGAGTGCAGCCTACTGGATTAGAGTGGGGTGGAGAGGCTGGATGCCAGGAGTTCCGAGTTCTCTATTACAGGACTAGGACCAAGTAGATTAGATGGGGAGAAAGGGTGGGAGCCAGAACTCCTACGTTCTCTCTTTATTAAAGAGGAAACTGAGGGGATGAGGGGCCAGCTCACAGCCTCCTGTCCCCAACTTCATTGTTGCGCCCAACCGGCAAAGAGGAGGAGGATTGGGACTGAAAGATGAAGGCAAAGTGTTGATGCATGGAGCCTAAGTTTTAAGTGAGCACAATATGTAAGACTGTACAATGTGTTTACTGCTAACATGGTATGGAAGTTAAGGCTGAAGCCTTAACTTGCAATTTCCATGCTTTTTTGTGCATAATTGAATTTGCAAGAGCCTTAACTCGTCTTGTAACCCGGAGGTTTTTTGATTATGGAATGATAATTATGTCAAAAAGATGTGTTAATTAGATAAGTAATTCTGCCTTCTGCCTCTGACCCTAAGGAACTGTTATGGCAACTGCCTGGAACTTCCCCTTCTGAAGCTGGATGACAGGGTAAAAAATAGACATGACTTTGGCCCACTTTGGCCCTGGAACTACCTGCACGTGCGTGCAGGCACTGCCCGTGTTGGCCTGGGATTACCTTGGGCTCTTTTGGTGGCTAGTCGGGGCTGTGTTCTCAACAAATCCATGAGGTCACAGCCTGGGCTAAGGCCAAAGTGGTCTAGTATGTGTGTTGTGCCCCAGCATACCCAGCCTGGATGGGGGACGTCATAGCCGTCGTCTGCAATTTTTCACCCCGGGGTAGCCCAGGGAGCAGTCCTGCTGGCCACATGTCTGTGGACATATTCAGTCAATTCTATTTTACCAAAAGATTCCACTGTGCTCACTGGGGTGATCACATATAGGCCTGATTTTACCAGAGCTACAGTCTTCTGATTGGCTGCTGGGATCTTTGGTTGCTAGGATTGTTGTCTGGAGATAGTCAGCCTCCCTAACTGGCTGCTGTCTGTTATGGAATTTCTCTCACCAGAGCAGCTCAATGTTCAGCAGTGCTATGGCAAGCTTTTGTCCTCTGGTTCTTCACTTATTTTAACCTAGATCAAGCTCATCCCTGGACTGAGTCTTTGGCATCTATCCCAATACTGGGCATTTTTAGACACACGTTAAAGTTCCGGATGTTTCAATCTTCTGGGTTTACAAGTACACAAGTAAGTTCCGTATTCACTTTTTACACACACACTGCCTTGAGGCAGTTCCTGGATGCATTCTTCACACAAACGCTGCCCTGACGCAGCCTAAAGTTGCTGCAGCTGTAAATGTGACAGGCTGCCATAGAAACCAAGTGACCAAAGCTGCCTGGAATAAAACAGTTTACCAGGAGAACCTTTTACACACAAAAGTTCTGGGAGAAGTTTTACACAGATGTTCTCTCCTCACTGGCTCCCCCTTCCTGAACGTATCCTGTTTAAACTCCTGCTATTCACGTTCAAAACACTCCACGACCAAGCTCCCCCTTACCTCTCGGACCTAATCTCCATACGCATTCCTGCACACGCTCTCCGCTCTTCCTTTGTCCCCTCACTCACTCTCCCTCATTTCTCCTGCTCACCTAACCGCCTTCGACCCTTCTCCCTCATTGTCCCCCAAGCCTGGAACTCCCTCCCTACCCACATCCACCTTGCCCCCTCCCTCCACTCCTTCAAATCCCTCCTCAATATCTACTTCTTCCTCGCCGCCTTTAGTCGTTCCCATATGCCTACTGTCTGCCCTCCTCTGCAGACTGCTGCAACCAACCTGATTGCAACCAAGCCAAGCACATGCACCTGAGACTTCACATCCACTTGAATGTTTGTTGCTTGTTGGTCTTCTCCCCTGTCTCTCCCACTGTCCCCTCTCCCTGTCTCCCCCTCCTTGTCTTTTAGATTGTAAGCCACAGGCAGGGACTGCATCTATTTCTACGTTCTGTACAGCACCAGGTCACACTACTGGCGCTATATAAATGTTTGTAATAAATAATAATAATAATAATAATAATAATAATAATAATAGTAATAAATAATAAATTAATCTGGATGAGTGATTTAGACACACAGAAAATTCTGGATGTTACAGCAAACATCCAGGAGAAATGTGTGTTTAAAAACACCCACTGTCTCCCAACTATGTCTTTTGTCTCACCCTCAAATTTTTCTACATTCTACTGATTTTCTCTCCAGCAATGAACCTTGACAGAGTCTTTTGACCGTGTCTCATCCCCATCCTGTCTCGAATCATCCTAGGTCCTGGTCCAGCCAGGTGTTTACCCCATCTTAGGCCTCCCATGACCCAGAAACTTTAAAAAGATTTAGGACTACTTTCTCCCACTTATGCAACACAGCACTGGCCTCCTTACACCCTCTGAAATCCTACAACATTTTATCTCCCAGAGTTTCAGAGAGCAAAGTGCTCAAGAGCCAGTATTACTCCAAAGAATATATTTCAGCTATACCTGTGAATGACTGCAGTCGCATCACAAGGTGAATCCAAAGCCTCAAGCATGACACCACAGGTAAATGTAAGGGTGTTGCGATCAATAGTTCAATGTGCTGGGGCACAACCATTCTAAGCTTTATCAGTCAGTACAGCACAAGTATCTTTAAATCAACTCAGCATTTGACAGGAAGCCAATGTTCTGCTTTTAGTACCAATTTGGTGTTTATACAGCCTACGTTTACAGAGTACCATAGCGGTTGAGTTCTGTACAAACAAAAGTTTATGTACTGAAGCAAACATCTGGGAAAGCTGCAAGTAGTAAGTTTCAGTAATCTATGATCTAGTTCTAAAAGTGGATAAGGGAAGATCTGTGCATCTGGCTGACACAGCAGTTATATCAATCTTGAGTAGATGTACTGTGGTTTGATGTCCTTCTCATCATTGAGTCTGGGGTTAGCAATAATACCAAGATGTTGGCTGGTGATTAGTAACTATCCTGAATCCCAAGTTGACATGTTCATGCTGAATGATGTGCTGTTCTGTAGTATTGGTATATTCATTCAGCCAATGTTTCATTGGGTCCATAAATGCCAGATATTGAAGATAATTTGTCAAGCAGGATCCACATTTGCCTCTTCAATTAAAATATCTAACAAATGGTGTCTCAGAAATAAAATTCCAGTTCTATTTATATACATTCACTACATTGTCCACATATTCTTACAAATTTTACTATAGCTTGTGTATTCTGTTGGTTAATTTTTAATCTCATCTGAGTAGCTTATTAGTAATCAAAAGGTATGCCTTCTCCCTTCTACATGCATGGAGATGGGTGGAGGTGCCCATGTGAATGCCACGGGGGATAGGTGGGGGTGCAAGTGCGCTCCTACACTACACCCACCTCTACCCATCACCCACGCATGGAGCAATGGGCTCCAATGTCTGATGCTCCATGTGTGGAGGTGGGTGTTCACCTATGGGAATGGGTGCACACCCACCTCCATCCACCATGGCCGCAGAACCACCCACCCACCATGGTCCATTTTAAAATGACCTAAGTAGAGCCCTTTTCACACAGACACTCTAACACTGATAAAAATGGGTGTTACATTTAATTATACATGCTGTAGGGCACCTATAGAGCACACCTTTACATTTATTTTATTTATAAAACATTTATATCCCGCACCTTCCTGAAACTCGGCAGCTTGGGGTGGTGAATAACATAAAATAATCACAATAAAATCATCTAATTATAATATAAAATATATAAAATCAACACATAAAATAGTGGCTAACCGATAAAACCCCTCCCCACCCCCCTCTCCGAAGGTCCAGTGGAACAACCAGGTCTTACAACGTCTGCGGAAAGATGGGAGGTCAGGGGACAGATCCCACAAAAACAGACATGATGGGGCTTCCTGTACCTCTGATACATCCACTGACGTAAATGCAGCATTGAGATCATGGTGAATCTGGGCCATTTTATCCACAAAAAAATCAGCAAACATGTCACAGTGGGCACTGGAAAATTCCAGTTCCAGGTGGAGAGAGGCCGGACTGACCAGCCTCTGCACAATCCCAAAAAGCTCTACTGGACATGATTTTTCAGAAGTGATGAGTGCAGCAAATAACTCCTTCTTTGCTGCCCACACCGCAACAGCATAAATTAGCTTTATGCTACAATCGATCAGCTTCAGCACAAGTCCAGCACCACCATCGCTCCAACCACCGTCCATACTGCTTCATCCGGTGAAGGTCCTCTGTAAACCACGGCGACCCCCGCCATTGGCTCTCTGGAAGCGGATGCTTGGGAGCCATTCAGTCGATAGCCTCAGCCATTAAGCTGTCCCAGAAGGCCATGAGGTCATCGAGTGAATGATCATCCAGATCAGAAGGTATTTCCCCAAGAGCATTCCAGAACCTCTCTGGTTCCATAAGTCTCCAGGGGCGAACCCAATGAACCAGCCCTGTACCTTTCTAGGGGCTGACATGCGCCAGGAGACTGGTCTGAAAGAGGTAATGATCTGTCCATGACAGGGGTAAAGCTGTTACATCCCCCCCCCCACCGGATCCCCTGCCTCAAGTCCGGTGCAGAACATCAGTTCAAGGGTATGTCCCCCCTCATGTGTCAGGCCCTTAACCCTCTTAGACAGTCCCATGGTTGTCATGGCATCCATGAACTCACACTATGATCCCCCTAAATTGGCATCGGCGTGGATATTTAAATCCCCCAATACCAACGTCTTCGAGAATTGCAAGACCACCTCCTATACCAATTCCACTAGAGCATGTAGGGATGCTGCGGTACAGGTAGGTGCACGGTATACCAAAAGCAACCCCAAACTGTCACCCATCAAATCGAGATCATGAGGTGGACCCCCTCCATGCCCGAGATGGTCTGCACAGGATACCACCTCACAGACCAAGTATCCTTAAAAACAACAGCTACACTGCCTCCCCACCCCTCTGATTTAGGCTGGTGCTGTACAGAGTACCCAGCTGGAACAAGGTCAGCCCTGCAACATGTATAATAAAACGTAACACTCATTTTATCAATGTTAGGCCACGTTTACATGAAGTGCTTGGAAGCACCTCTGGAGCCCTGTATTCAGAAGGAAACCTACTGGAAGTGACATGCAGCCCATTCTCTTCAACGGCTGCAGATGTGGGGCTTTCAAGAGGCACATTCTGTAGACCTTAATGTTCAGGTCTACAGAACGCGCCTCTTGAAGGCCCTGCATCTGGAGTTGCTGCCGCTGAAGAGAATGAGCTGCATGTCACTTCCATCAATGTGGGGACTGTGTAAACACTTGCTGTGCAGCTTTCCTTTTGAATATGGGGCTCCAGAGGCAATTCTAAGCACCTCGTGTAAAAGTGGCCTTAGAATGTCTGTGTGAAAAGGGCCTAGGACTCAGCTGATGTCAGAGTAGGTTCACAAACTCTATTGCATTCTCGGTCACATCCCTGCTATCCACTCACCAAAGCAATGCTGAGAGTGGATCATCCCAAATGGTGGGGACTAGAGTTGCAACTGGGCACCTGAAGGGATGTCCCAATCAACCCAGACTTATTTGGGCACCATTGATGCATGAACAAGACCCGATGGGTTGCTTGATTTCACCGGTTGGACTTTCAAAGTGATAGGAACTGGTCCAGCTGCAGCAACTGAACTGACTCCTGTCACTTTGAAAGGCCACTCCCCCCACTCCAGAACCTCACAGATGTGATGTGTGGAGGTGGGGAAGTGGCGGTCTTTCAAAGTAACAGGGATACGGCCTGGCCACAACACCCCAGACTGGGTCCTGTCACTTTGAAAGGCCGCTTTCCCCCTACAGTGACTCTCAGCTGTGAGGTACTGTAGGGGAGAAAGCACCAGCCAGCCTTTGAAACTGATAAGCCCCAGATGGAGCACTGTGGAGCTGGGCTCTGCAGCGCGCCCGGCTTTGGCTTGTCAGTTTCAAAGGGGAATGCTCACATCTTTTGGGCATCAGGCATCCAATTGGTCCTCTGATAGCCCATTGGGCGCCTAATGGGGTGCTTGAAAATATGTGAATTACCTATGGGTAGTACTTTTAGTACCCGTTGCAACTCTAGTTAGGACTCAAAGTGGAATAATACCCCTAGGGCTGAGGTGAGCATGACTTTTCACATACCATTGGGAAATACCTACCTTTCTGGAGTACTTGTGACTCTTTGTCAGTATTTCTTCTCTATCCATTGAATCCATGCTTCCACTATTGTTGATATCAGTGCCTAGGAGTGCCATTTTCCGGTATTTTTTTGTTAGTTTTCAGCAATTTTGAGCAATTTATAGTAGTTTTCAGTTTATTTTTAAAAAGGGCTACATATAAGCAGAATGGTTCAGTAGCCATTTTGTGAATGCACAGTGATATGTTTATTATTGTTGTTGTTCGTTTAATTTTTAAAAATTAAATTAAACAAAAAAATGGAATAAAAGATGAATGGTTATTTATGACCCCTCCCCCCAAAAAAAACCCCAAAGGGTTTTTTGTAAACAAAAACAAAAATGAAAATGAATGATGTGCCTTCTGCACACTCCTAGTTTGTAGCATTTTATGATAATTTCCGACACAAGACTACAGAAAACAAGGGCTAGTCCTTGAAATACACAGATCAAAACAGTTTTCAAAGAGCCAAAACAAGGACCATTAAAGAAAATGATGCAAGTTAAGTAGTGAACTTGCGATCGTACAGAACATAAGCAGCAGGTAAGAAATGTTATATGGTGTGTGGCTGCTCATGCCTAGGAAGAATTACCAGAAGTACCAAACAACAGCAATTACCAAAATGGAAAATAGCAAAAATAGTGAAAAAGCCGGTAAGATTCTTCATCATGCGAGCACAGCTGAATATTCTGTTTCAGATGGAAATAGCTTTTGTTGTGATTTTTTAGTTCAGCCCTAAATACCACATGCAATTGCAGATGAAATCCAAATCCCAATTGATATTTGATACTCTTTGCCTACTTTTGTTAGTGTCAGTTCATTGGATTATATTTAAGTCGGAAACTGATCACATTGGCAAAAAAACATACAGAAAGGACAATCACAGTACCTGTGGTATATTCAGTGTTGTTTCTCCCTGTTCAAACCAAGGAAGGCTCAACTTCCAAAGCTTCTTGTTTCTATCAGAATACCAAGGGTAAAAACAGACACCCCATTGGTGAGGTGGCTCCCCAGCCCACCCCGGAGCGGAAAAGTGCAGCTGCCACTCCCCGGGTCAACTAGCGATATGGAACAGACATACCTGCAAGCCCTAGTGGCCAGAGAGCTTTCCCACTGCCTCCACACCCAGGGTAGGTCAGGAAAACACAACAAAATGTGTGGGCAGATGGCCCTGCCCTGCTCCCAGAGCCCACCCCCAACCAGGATGTGCAGCCATAGCAACCAGCTGTGGAAAATGGCTATGGTGGCCCTATAATGGGGATAGGTGAGGCCAAACAGATACGTGAAATGCATTAGCCCATGCTGGCCCACTTGAATAGCCCTGGGATCATGTCTCCTCTGGCTTATCTGAGGACATCCCAGGCCAACTACCTACCTTATATATTTATAAATATAAATAAATACCTGCCCTGGGGCAGTCACGAGCCAACATCTGGTAATGGAGACATATATAAGTGAGTGAGTCATGGGCCAATGCGGGACTCAGCAGGACAACACAGGCCACTGTCTCATCTGTTTTCACCCCGAGTCATCTCATTGACCAAGTAGTTTCTCCTCTATGACTTAAAGCTAGGAAATTTGCCATCTTGAACACCTCTTTCAGCTCAAGAATGAAACTACACATATGTTACTGGCCAGGGTCATGAAGGGTTTGCCTAGAGGTGGCTCACCAAACTCATTACTTCAAAGGGGACTGTAATGTAGGAATGTGTACAGGTGCTCTCATGGACAAAGGTAAACTTGGTGGGTCTGACTTACCAAGTAGTTTATCCATAGGTTTCCAGTAATAACAGAAGAGGTCTACAAAGATATATCTGATTTTCATGTCCCTTTAGCCATTATCAGTGAAATTCTATGTTGTGTGGAGGACAGTTTCCTCAAGCTGATCCTTGCTTCTTTCATTGAAAAAGATTTACATCTCTCTGTTTGAGACAAAATATTCAAGCTAGACACCTGAACCCATGTACACACTATTAAAACTGGTTTAATGCTTAGAATAGTGGCAACCCAAACTTTTGCCTGTATAATACTACTTTCACACTTAAATGGCCCTCAGACAGCAAAAACAAAACAAAAAACACCACCACATACAAGTGTATTGAATATCAGTTGAGATCATGACCTCCATATCTGAGGATGATGCAACCACAATTGAGGCCATGACCAAGAGTTTGGGAACCTCTTTTTGAGAGGACATCTTCTGCTTCCATTGCTTTTAGTAAGATATGTAGCAGTATTTCTGGAAAACATGCAGTTTAGGGACTCAAGATTTAAGTTTCAAAGTTGGAGCAAACAATACATGCATTTTGTAGTACTATTATATTCAGGCCAACCCTAGTTTTTATTGGGCTCCAGACAATATACATTTTGCTGCCAGCCTCCCTACATCACATCATCGCTGTCTTCAGCACAGTCTGTCTGGGACTCAGGGGCGGCTGGTGGGTTTTGATGTTGGAGGGGCACTAGGGTAATAAGGGCCGGTGGGCCTAGCCTAGAGGCGTAGCCTAGCCTAGGGGTGGAGCTTAGCCTAGGGGGTGGAGCCAGGGATACGGTAGGCGGAGCCAGGACATAACCCAGCCAGCAGCAATGAGTTCCCAGGGTTAACATTTGATGGACATTATATTACTTAACCCAGCAATTTCAGTTAGGCAGGTTATATTCACCTCCTCTGCCAGATTTAAAAGCAGGCAGATCACCAGACTAAGTTATGTCACACGATTTCAAACCTCAATTTTATCACAAACATCACATTTCTAGCATTTTGAACACCCGTAAGCTCACCAGACTAACCGTTACATCTCACGATTTCAAAACCTCAATTGAATCACGGGGCATTAAATACTAATTCCCCCTCACCCTCTTCTGCGTGTGCATTGGGGGTGGGGGGGAAATTTATATTTAACACTCCACATCATCAAGTGAACAAAACCCATATAAAAACCAGAAAACCACACATAAACAAACCAAACCATTCCCAAAAGCCCCCAAAGGCATCCGCGGCAGGCAAACACCTGTGCAAGCACACAGGCCTTTTTAAAAAAAAATTGGCCAGTTTCAGGGATGCATTGCCACAAAATCAGACACATCCAGACCAGCATCCCTAGCAGCTTCACCAACAAATTGCCTGTTCAAAAAACAGGCAATTTTAAAAAAACAGTTCTTTTTTAAAAAACAGTTTGGCCCCTTTCGGGGCTGCATTCCCACCAAAGCAGGCCCTGACTCCAACCAGCATCATTCCCAGCAGCCACACCTTATCCCTGGCAGCCAAATGCTTGTCCACACAAACTACTTTCCAGCAGAAGTAGGAAGCAGCAGTAAAACAGAGAAGGTACCATTTAATAATAATAAAAAAGAGTAGCCACGACCAGTGGAACCACAAATTTACAAAATGGCCTCTTTACTCATTGGGAGGGGAGAAGGAAAGCCGCAGTGCATTCATTGATGCATTGCTGCTGCTTTCCTTCACCCCTCCCAAGCATGAGTAGAGAGGCCGTTTTGTCATCATGCAAACACAGAGCAACACCCTCCCCTCCCAATCCGTCCAGTCTGACTGTCCCCACAACACACCCCCAAAATCTCCCCTGTCTATCCCCACAACACCCCCAATCCCCCCAGTCTGTCCCCACAACACCATCCCCCCAAAGTCCCCCCTATTCCCCAGTCTCACACACCCTCCCCCCTTCCATCCCAGGCCCCCAGTCTCTCTCCCCAAGTCCCCCCCCCGTGTTTACTCACCGTTGCAGGCAGGCAGGCAGGCACCAGGTAGTTGAGTTCAGGGTTCAGTGGAGGTGCTTGGCAGCGAGATGTACTGCAGTGCACATGCTCAACTGAATCAGTTCAAACATGCACACCGCAGCACATCTCATCGCCAAGAGCCTCCAGTGAATGCCCAGGTGAGGCTTTGCATTGAGCTGATAGGGATCAATGCAAAGCTGCCACAAGCAGGAAATTTCATTTCCCAGCAGCGCGCTTGGACTGAACACTCAGCCGCCCGGTGCGCATTCAGTCCTAGTTTGTCCCTTCTGGGACTCCAGACAGAGCATTCTCTGAGTGAGCACTCTGTCTCTGCAGGCTGAAATTGACATCGGAGCGCCACAGCAGTCAGAGCAGCATGGTGATCTGATGTGAATTTCAGCTGGGAGAGACAGAGCGCTCAGTCATGGGGGAGAGAGGGGGCAGGGCACTGCCCCAGTTTCTCTCAGGCGAGGGCCGTCACTGCTGGGACTTACCCTGTTGCTGTCACGGGGAAGGGGGAAGGACACAGAGGAAAGGACAGGCAGAGATCCAAACAAGGAAGGGAAACCCAGATGGACTTCTTGAGGTGAGGTTAACTCTGTACAGTACTCAGAGATGGCTCTCTGGGTAAAAAGGCCCATCAGGATAGAGTGGTGGTCCTGAAATCTGAAAGAGATTAGGCCTCTATCATCATTGGGCGCTGAGCAGATTGCACTGGAGTGTTCCCTCTTGTCTCTCTCCCACCATACATACCTGATGTGTACCACAGGGGATGGGAAAATTGGTGTCGACAGTGAGGAAAAGAAGGACAAGGGGCTTGGCTCTGTGGGGAAGGGGGGAGGTCTGGCACACTGACAGGGAACAGGTAGGAACCCACGGAGGGGGAGACGGATACACGTTTGCTCACTCGTTCTTGCAGTCAATAAATCACTCACTCTAAGGGGAAATACACTAGGGGTTTGGACACTCACCAGACAACTCCACTCCAGAACATGAGACGCAAACTCCACACACTGACAAGGAAAGGAGAGGAACACAGCAGGACAACAAGGACAAGATTCAATATAACAATTGCACTTAGCTCTCAGTAGGGGTCAGTCTATTCTGATCACAGGTGCTGTGTGCCTCACAGCACTGGTGTTGATGGCTGGGAGTGGGGCCTGCACATCGAGGATAGGAGGGGGTGCAGGAGAGAGGACAGGGCCTCCTTGCATGGAGGAATTATTGAGGCAGGCTGAGGCAGCCTTGCAAACAGGGGGCCCTGCGCCACCTGGTGGTCAGTTAGCGGCGCAGCCCAGTCAGCCAGGCCAGGTTGCATCAAGTGAAGGGTGCCAGGATGGTCAGGGGCAGGGGTTGTTAGAGACGCTGGAGGCCAGGATGAGTGCGTGGGATGGAGTCATGGGGAGGCTGATGGAGGCCGGTTTTTTGAATGCTGCTCCTGGGCAAATGAGGGGTGCAGCAGCAACTGGGATTGTCAGTAACCCTGGATCTGTTTTGTCCCAGCCTAGCACAAGTGCAGCAGGCGGGCATGGTCAAGCAGCGGCTGATGGGGCCGCTGGGGCGAGCAGACAAGCTGTCGAGGACGTTGCACCGGCCCAAGCGGGATTACCTGCGCAGGTGGTCACAACTGCAGTGGATGGTGAGTGTGTCGGGCTGAGTGGTGCAGTGATGGGGGATGGTGCAGAGTCTCGGGGGTCCCAATTGTCGGGAGGGGGAACTGGGATGGCGTGCCCGCCCATTGCCAGCCAGGTTTCACCCTCGCAAGTGGAGGGTACGGTAGGCCTAGGAGCCGGGGCACTAGTGCAGCAGCCTGCACCGGTCATGCCATCGGTGGGACAGGGAGGTTTGGGTCAACTGCGGGTGCAGCAGGACCCGAACAGGTTATTGTGGGTGGGCAATGTGTGGCGCCCACAATCTGAGGTGGGCCTAGTTGGCCAGACTGAAGCGGCAGGAGGGGGACCTGGTCAGGCTGGGCTTGGTCAAACTCCCCAAGGGCAAGCTCAGGTCAGAGCGGGAAGTACAGCAGGGACATCAGCGGCACCAGTAGTGCCAGCTGTTGAAGTCCCCCTGTTGCGTGGAGGGTATGCGAGGGTCTCTGCTCCCTTAGGCGTGCACCTATCTGAGTCCACGCGTGAAAAGATTTGGAAAGGGGAGTATATTGATTTGTTTATGATTTTGTTTTGCGATCCGGTGCCAGATCCTAATGCGAAACTCGAGCCCAGGGAATACAAAAGGGCGAAGAGAAGAAAAATAGACAGGAATTGGGCCAATTGGGAGTCGGCATTTATAATTTATGCCGGCGTACTAATGCAGGCTTTTCCGGAAAGGGCGGTGGCCCTCTGGAAATATTTTGATATCGTGAGGCGGGCCTACCTGACTAAGGAAGGGTTCAGGTGGCTAAGATATGATGAGGCGTTTCAGCAAAATGCCTCCATCACACCAGAGGTCAGATGGGATGTAAAAGACCATGACCTCTGGATAGAGTGCATTCAAGAGAAAGATGTTGCCAGAGCAGATAGTGGCCCCGTTATAGTGAAAGGTGGGGGACAGCCTATGGATAATTTTCGTGGCGAGGTGCCCAAAAAAGGTAGTCCCGGGCTGGCATGCTGGGACTTTAATGAGGGATCTAGGTGTTTTCGTGCCACTTGCAGGTTTAGGCACTCTTGCCTGCAGTGCGGTGGGCCCCACACCTTTTCTACCTGCACTAGACGAAAGAGTGGAGGACAGAGGGGTAAGCGCCCCTTCCCTGGGGGAAAGAATACGAGGTGGTGGTCCCCCCAAGCAGGTGCTAACAAGGCCACCAACGCCAGTTAAGTGGTGGGTTCTTAAGGAGTTGTTGGTCGATTGCCCGTTAAAGGGGGTCGCGTATTATGTAGTTGATGGGTTCCGTTACGGTTTTCAGATTCCATTTGAAGGGGTTCGCGAACGCATGTCTGCGAGAAACTTGAAATCGGTGAAGGGTTTGGAGGAAGTTGTGGGGAGGAAGATACATAAAGAAGTTTTGGAGGGCAGAGTTGCTGGCCCGTTTAACAGTTTGCCATTGGATAACTTAAGAATTTCACCACTGGGTATTGTTCCTAAGAAGGCACCTGGGGAGTACAGGCTTATTCACCATTTGTCATACCCCTGAGGGTCTTCTGTGAACGATGCTATCCCGCATGAAATATGCATGGTGCAGTACGCTTCCTTCGATGTGGCAGTAGAGCTGGTTCGTGAATGTTGAAAGGGGGCCGGGATGGCAAAGAGTGACATCAAATCTGCATTTCACCTTTTGCCAGTCCATCCTAGGGATTTTGACCTACTGGGGTTGATTTAAGGGGGTGTTCAAACAAGCTCAGCTACTGAACTTGTGGCGGTGTTCAGTACCATAGGTTTAAAATAGAAAGGGCTCTATAGCTTGGGGTGTATGGGCAGATGATTGGGATCATTCTGCAATGTGTACCTGGGGGGTAATTTAGGGGAGGGGCACCCCAAATTATCACAGGACGGAAGGCCAGACATTGTGTGCATATGGGTAGGATTTAAGCGGTCCCGAAGTTTGCAGCAGCAACGTCTGTCCTTCGAAAAATGGATCAAGTCGGTCCATTGGAGGGGGATTGGACTGGTATCTCCAATCCAGAAGGTTGGCAGTATGGTACTGAACGCG
>QEPC01009335.1:674892-697340 GCA_003113815.1 Sphenodon punctatus
GGTCCCTTTATCAAAATCTCCTGTACATTTGCTGAAATGGCAGGAAAGGTATTTGATACATTCCTGTCAAATATCCTGTAAACAGAATGGAATATCAAAATGTAACAGCTGGAAATGTATTTTCAGGTTAATGTCTGATACCATTGGGACCCTTTATCCACTCTTTCCTAAAATTTTCAGAAATATTAAGCATATGGAGGGATGTAATATGCACATGTTTCATGAACTTTGGATGCAAGATAAAGAAGTTGTAGTCATGAATGTGTATGGAGCTTTTCTTAAAATCACAAAATTCAATTGCTTCTGAAATCGGTTTCCTTTATCTAATCATTCCGAATTTTGGTACACTTGGTGCGCTCTATTGGGGGTACAATCTCCCTAAATTTCATAAAAAGTAATAAGAAACAAAAATGTTATGGCCAGAAATATATTTTTAAAGTTTTTTCCTTTTATTTCAAAAACTAAATGTCATTTTCAGTTACTGATTGCACCAAAATAAAGACTGAACCAATCCCGATCGAACTGAATACCGAATCTGAACTGAACTTTCGACCCGAACCACCGAACGGCCAAACATTCAAACCAACGAACTGAACCAAACGGGCGAACCGAACGGACGAAACGAACGCAGCCGAACCAAACGGCCGAACCCGAACCACAATCTGTTCTCCCATCCCTATTGAGGTGGCTGCCCCGGTGGCTACTATACCTCCTGTGGCACTGGTGGCTTACTACTCGGATGAGGAGGAAGCGACGGGCTCTGGAGCTGCTGCCAGGTTTGTAAATATTTTTTTTACTTTGAGGACAAGAAAGGCTCTATCTGCTGGAGAGAGCTCACTGGCGTGTGCGTGGGTGATGGGCATCAGTCAGGCACAAACAGTGGTAATCAGCGGGTGGCAGCCGATGTCTGCAACAGAGAGGGAGGGTACTGTAGTGTAGGGGGCTTTGGCATGAGCAGCACCCCTACCCAAACATGTTCCAGTCTAGCAAGGACTCCACTCTCCAGTTGCCTTGTCATCCCATTCCCTACGCACCCCCAAATAAGGGCAGGCTCTTTCCTCCAGCCAGGGTTATTGTTTATTATTATTATTATTTATTATTTTTATTAACAAAAATTTATATAGCGCCAGCAGTGTACCTGGCACGTTTACAAAATAATAAAATAGACACGGTCCCTGCCCCTAGGGCTTACAATGGGAGAGACATAGGAAGGGGAACAGAGGGAGAGACAAGGGGTCTAACATTCATGAAGATGCAAGGTCTCAGGTGCACGTACTTGACTTGGTTACGATGAGAATGAGGGTTACGATGAGGGTTCCATCTCCTGTCGCCATCCCTAGCACCCCAACGAGGGCAGGATTTGCATATGACAGCCAGGGCCTTCCTAGTTGTAATCCCAAGCACCACAAGGAGGGCAGGTCAGGGTTTGCACGTGCCAGTCAAGGCCTTCCAGTTCCTAGTTGCACTCACTAGCATCCCTGGAGGGCAGGAATTGCACAAAATTAAATTTCTAGTTACAATTCCTTCTAGCACCCCAAGGAGCGAGGACTAGAAAGCCATCATCATAAATGCCTGATATTTATTTGGTGTTCTTATGTGTTCCCATTTCAGAGAGGAATCAGATTCTGGTGGCACTGGCCACAGCCCTGCTGCTGCTGCCAGGACAATGGCAAGGGGGAGGACTCGGCGGACACCCATGCAAATATTGCCAGTGACACCCCCAGACATTCGGCGCCAGTTGTCGGATGTCTGGAGGTTCTATCACAAGGGCCACAGAATCGCCACATGCAAGGTATGGCACGGGGACTGGAACAACAGGGAATTAATTGCCCTATGACCTGTTAGGACCAGAAGTCCCCTGCAGAGAGAGATTGGATGGCCACCCAGTTCACCCACTTGTGGAGACAGAATGCAGGCAGGGCTTTTTGACAGACCATTGGTCTGACAGTCTGACACTTCTTATGTTCCTATCTTTTTCTGCTCTTTTTAGTTCTGCAATAACATTTTCCACCGGCAGAAGGAGGGGACCACGTCGTGGCTCATCAGCCACATTGAGAAGACCCATGGCCTGAGAGGGAGGCGGGCGAATGAGGACTCAGAGGACTCTGGAGTGGCGCCCGTGGATCCTCAGTGCCAGAAGAAGGGGGGAAGGCAACCCACAAAAGGAGGCATACAGGCACTTCCCCTCCCGCCCTCCAGCCCCAACGTGGAGACCCCCAAGCCCCTGGAAGATGCGGAGGTGAAAGCCCTTCGGGCCAGGATGCAATGATGAACCCTGGCCCATGTGGAGGCAATCCAGCAGACCTCTGCCGACATGGAGAAGGGCCTGGTGGAGTAGCTGCAGGCGGACCAGGCGGAGTGGCAGAAGGTCACGGCATACGCCCAGTATGTCTCCGCTGAGCTCCGTCACGTGCAGCTCTACCACCAGGCACTCTCCAGGTGGCATGGGGCGATGCAGGAGGGCCTGGATCACTGTGTCCTCAATGGCGTGCTGGGCAAGCACGAAGTTGCCGGCCCTGAGCCCTGCGAGGTGCCCCTACCTCTCCTGCCCTTAGACCGATTCCCCGGGGATAGGCCCAGTGGAAGCGGAGCAAAAGACTCTTAGGTTTGTTAATAAGTTTCATTTGCATGTTTGCTTTTGTTTTATTTAATGTTGTTGTTGTTGTTGTTGCTTTATTATTGTTGATGTTATTAAAATTGTTATAATAGAAGTAGTTGCAATATATTTCTTTTTACGAGCTTCGTTTCACCTGTCCAATATTTTATTTATCCCTTTGTGCTGCTGAAGTTCTGGCTGACAGGTGGCAGAATCTCATACAGCTTGTCGATCCCTTCCAGCAGCACCTCCTCCCACCTCATGTAGCGTAGTTATGAACCCAGAGATGTGCTGTGCCAGCAGCAGGGTCTCAACTAGCGGAAATCCCCTCAGGAGGTGCAGGACTTGTGTTTGTGTGGGTAGGTGTGACAGAGAGAGAGACAGGTTCCTCGGCAGCAGGTGGCAGGAACTGGTGGTCAGAGGAGCTTTTAGTTTCAGCAGCCTGCTTCAGCAGGCAGCCACGGGTGGGTACAGAGGGGTAGGTTTTTGGGGAGGAGGGGCAGGCTGGCATGTGGGCACTGGGCTTATGGATGCAATGGAATGGAATGCAGCCCCCAGTGAGTGGCATGATGGTCCCATAATCTCGTTGATGGTCCCTGGGATGGGTGGGCATGACTGAATCAGGGATAGTGGAATGACAGCCCAAAGCCTATGGGGCACACTTCATTTGATCAGGTGATACATGGTAGCAGGGCAGCAGGTACAGGGTTGCACACAGGCAGGCAGGCGCATATGATATTATTATGTTGTGGGTTATATTCCATCTCATTACGCTAGGTTTGCTGTGTGCTGGATGCGGGCAATGGACATTAATGGGTGCATGAGCACAGATGGGAGTTCTTCCTGGTTCTGGCAGGTGGTAGCCAGGAATCCAGATATACCTACCCCTCCAACCCCCATCTCCCTCCTTCTAGCTGGGACCCTCTCTTTCTCTCTCTCTCTCTGGCCATATAGTGCTGGCGACAGCAGGGGTGGGATCGTGTTTGTCTCTCCTTCAAGCAGTAGGTGGACTTTCTCTCTCTCTCTCTCTCTCTCTGAAGCAACCTGGGCAGGCAGACAGGCACCTTGGCATCAGATGCAGGAAGGCAGGCTGAGCCAGGCTTTGAGCTTGGCGGCAACCTGGGGTACAGAACACTTGGCACAGACACAGCATATCGGTCTGGCAGCAGCAGCAGCAGCTGTTTCTTTATGCTATGGCATCATGGAACAGACAGAACACCACATAGGCTTGGCATGGGGGCAATTTTGCTTTGGAAGAAACAGACTTTGGTGCCCATGGTACAGAACCTTTTTCACAAATAGCATATAGGCCAAGGATCTCTTAGACAATCGATCCTAAGAGATAGGCGAGCATTGTTGTGAAGGAATGGGCTGATGTTTGGTAAGGGGAGGGGCAGGCAGAGCTCCCCACCCCCTCATGCTGGGTACAAAGAATTCCCCCTGCCCCCAGGTATTGGCTGCCCACATCCCTCCCTGCCAGTAACTTGGCCCCGGTACCCAGGCGGCGTGTGACGGGGCTGGAGTGGCTGCTTCTGATTGAGGTCAAATGACATTGGATTGAGAGATGAATGACAGCCCCAGACCCATCACAGTGGGTCCCGGGGCTAGGGTGGCAGCTTGTAGACATTGGCCACAGCCCTCCCTGCCAGTAACTTGGCCCTGGTACCCTGGCGGTGGGTGCCGGGGCTGGAGTGGCTGCTTCTGATTGAGGTGGAATGACATTGGATTGTGAGATGAATAATGGCCCCAGACCCATCATGGTGGGTCCCGGGGCTAGGGTGGCAGCTTCTAGTCATTGGCCACAGCCCTCCCTGCCAGTAACTCGGCCCCGGTGGGTGCCGGGGCTGGAGTGGTTGCCTCTTGTCATGCGGTGGAATAACTAGCACCAGTGGCACTAGCAGCAGCAGACATTGGTCCCCCGGGCAGGCAGTCAGGTGGCATGGCATGAGCGGCAGTCAGGCAGACTGAGGGAGGGTTCCAGCTTCACAACCTGGGCAGGCAGGCAGGCAGGCAGGAAGCATGTCATGAGAGGCAGTAGGGCTGGGCAGGTGGGCTTAGGCAGGCTTTTAGCTAGGCAACCTGAGTGGGAAGACAGGCACCTTGACATGGGAGAAAGGACTGATGCATGCTTTGAGCTTGGCAGCAAGCAGGGCAGGCAGACAGGCAGCATTGCATGAGAGTCAGTAGGGCAGGCAGGCTGGGCCATTGGCAGCAGAGTAATCAGATAGGCTAGCAAAGACTGTGCAGCGTGAGAGAGCGAGAGCCAGTCAGCGTCACATAGGCAGGACGAGATCGTATGGCTAGCCATAGGCTGGCTGGCAGGCTTACAGTTTTTTTCCCAATGCCACCCTGCATTCTGAGGTCAGTCAGATAAGGCGGCCGAGGCCATCTAGTATGAGACAGGCAGAGAGAGAGAGAGACAATGAGAGAGAGGCAGGATGGGTGCCAGGCATTGGGAGGGAGGGACAGCACTTCAGCAGCATAGGAGCAGTAGCCCTAGCACAGATGGAGGAGGAGCCCTGTCCCAAGACTGCCCTTGGCATGGGATGGCGTGTGCCACTGCACCATCACTCCTTGTCCAGGGGCTGCTCGGGGAATCCCAACAGCAGAAGGTTAACCTTCAGAAAGAGCTACTGCTCCACCAACTTGGCCCCCAGTCTCAGACGGTGTGGGGAGCATATGTCCCCCGCGATGGAGAACACTCTCCCGCTGGGGACACTGGTTGGTGGGCAGGACAGGGCCGGCCACATGTTGGTCTTGCTGCCCCAGTAGACCAAGGAATCTCTGCTGGGATCTATGCATGGCTCCTCCTCCAGATAGGTCTCCACTGCTGCTGAGGCACCATCATACTGCCTCTCATAGCTCTGGGTGGGCACCACTTGCCCCACTGCCCTCAGCCATGCTGCTTGCCCTTTTGTGCTGGTCCTGGGCCCCATGCTCCCCAGAGTGGACTGAACAGAGGAGGAACTACTGGCAGTCGGGGTCCTGCTGTTGGTGCTGCTGCTACACCTAGGGTTGGAGGCAGGGATAGACACAGATGGCAGGAAGGGGTCACTGCTCCCACTCCCACCATCCCCAGGGGCATCCTGCTGCATGGCCCGCTCTGCCTGCTTGACCTACTGGACCAGCGTACACTTCCGGAGGCCATAGACTGCTGTCTTGTGTGCCATGCTGCCCTTGATCCTGGGGTCCAGCATGGTTGCCAGGACATATTCGTCCCAGCGCAGGAGGTCTTCAAAGCATGCGCTCAGGCCCGTCTTCAACTTCCAAGCTATGTCTATAGCCTCAGCGCACATTCTCCTGCAAAGAGGGTCACGATCCCGCTCCCCCACCCCCAGAATCTCATCCAGGCTGCTGAGAAGACTATGCACCAGCGGGGTCACCTGGCTGAGGGTGGCAGTGGAGCTGCTCAATGTCTCCGTCATGCCCAGGAATGGTCTCAGGACAGAGATAGTTTGGAAAATAATATCCCATTCCTCCCTGTTGTACCCTGGAGGTGACTCGATGTCGGTCTCCAGTTCCACCTGATGCAGGGCGGCTTTCTGTTCAAGAAGTTGCTCAAGCATCAGGAAGGTGGAGTTCCACCGGCTGGAGATATCCTGGATAAGTGTGTGCACTGGGGACCCTTGCTCGGCCTGCTTCTCCCGGAGGAGCTCGCTGCCCTTCACGGTCCGGTTGAAGAAGCCCACCAGCTTCCTCCCCCACTTGACCAGGGAGCTAAGGGTGCCTAACCCAATCCCCTTATCACCCAATCACAGAGCATCCTTCACCACCAGGTGGAGGGTGTGTGCAGTGCAAGGGATGTTCGTGAACCCCCCATCACGGACTGCCTTAAGGATATTGGCCATGTTGTCCATGACTACACACCCCTTGGTGAAGGCCGCGCCTGGAGTGAGCCACTCCCTCACCATGGTGGTCAGGGCTGCCTCGAGGTTCCTCACAGTGTGGGAGCTGTCCATAACTTGGGCCTGAAGCAGGGCCCACCTATACCCTGATTCAGGTCCCCTCCTGCCACTGCCAAGTGCTGCCTCTGCATCCTGCCACCAGTATGCCATCACTGCCAGGTACGCGTGCTGTGCATT
The DNA here is from genome assembly GCA_003113815.1 of Sphenodon punctatus. Classification (NCBI taxonomy): domain Eukaryota; kingdom Metazoa; phylum Chordata; class Lepidosauria; order Sphenodontia; family Sphenodontidae; genus Sphenodon; species Sphenodon punctatus. The sequence goes on from QEPC01009335.1 coordinate 681,571, forward strand.
TCTGGAGGACCACAGGTCCATCGTAAAGTGGACCATTGCCCCCCCAGGCTCTGCCAGCTGCTCCTTCACCCGCTCCTTCAAAGCCCTGTATAGCTGTGGGACAACAGTCCAACTCAGGGTGGATCGGGAACGCAACTTACAGTTGGGGGCCAGGAACCCAATCAGCCACTGGAAGCCCTTGCCCTCCACAATGGACAAGGGCTGGCCATCCAGGGCAATCATCTCAGCCACCAGGCACTTGCCTTTGTCCTGGAAGCCTGTGCCATGGCGCCCTGCCGATGGCCTCGACACATCCCCCATGTCATCTCCTCTGTGGTTGACTGACGGCACTGCTGGGGAGGCTCCTGGTGTTGTTCTGCCCCCATACTGCTCCTGCTGGTAGAGGGAGCAGCAGTTGGTGCAGGACGCTGGCCCTGATCCGGGCGACTGGCTGCTGGAGTCGGGAACCTGCTGGAATATACTTCCCTTGCTTTCCCACTCAGCAACACAGCACTGTGGCATGCCCTGAGGTGCCTGGCCATCGCGATTGTGCCAAGGTTGGCAACCACCTGCCCGCGCTTCACCACCTTTTTTCACAGTGTGCACTGCACCTCTATGGGATCATCTGCCCACACTGGCTTAAAATGATCCCAGACAGTGGATTTTTTCCCCCTCCTGCCTTCTTGCCTGCCCCACTGGACGCACTGCTGCCAACCCTGCTAGGAGAGGGAGGACTTGTGGCACTGGTGATGCAACTCTGAGAGGGCCTGACATCACCTCATGTACAGAGATCTCCTCTACAGCACTAGTGTCACTGACTGCCTCTTCCTCACCGTCCCCGGCGATCACGGTGATGTCCCATGAAGGGGAGTACTGGGACCCAGAGGCTACACTGCCTGTGCCCGCCATGCTGCAGGCACGCTCCCTGTGCCCCCCTCTGTAGCTGCTAGTGCTGCTTCTCTCCCTAGTACTAGCTTTGCCTGGGAATCGGGCCCTGCCTCTAGCAGCCGGGGTGGGATGCACCAGCTCTGGATTGCTGGGGATTGCCTTGACTGTGGGGGACATTGGTGACCCTGGAGGAAAATGGGTAGAAGCTGCCCCAGCACCTGCTCCAGCACCACCCGCAGCAGAGACAGATGCAGCTGGAACCTCTTGTCCTGCAGGCCTTCCAGTGCCCTGCATGACAGTGGAGGGAACTGCCAGGAGGTGATGCAGAGCAACCTGTTGCCCTAAAGCAGGCCTGCTGATTTGGGGGGGAGGGATGCGCTCTGCCTCTGGCTACTGCTGATGCTGCCTGCTGCCGCTTACCATGCATGGCCCCACCTGCCTCTGGCACGTGCCCCATTGCCTCCCCTACGGGCAGCAGATCAGCCTCTCCTTCTCTTCTCCATTTCTCCCGCAAAAATAATGTTTTTAATTATATATATATTTTTAAAATAATATATTTTTTTCTATTATATATGTCTATATCGACACTAAATATAACTACTATTAACTAATAACTATTCTAAATGCTATGAACTAAATGGATTAACTAGCTCCTACAAATCCTAAAGCTGAATCACTAAACACTATCTCTATCAGTAAACTAAGGCTCCTACTATCTCTAACCTAAAATCTAATCTATCTATCTATCTATCTATCTATCTATCTATCTATCTATCTATCTATCGGTTGGGGGGTAATCACAAAAAGCACAAGGAGGGGTACAAAACTGAAATGAAACCTAAATCAATCTAATAATAATCCTACTCTAAATGAATCAAAAAACAGGGGAAGGGAAGGGAATCAGGGATGGAATATATAGGGAAAGAATTCAACAATGGAGGGGGGAGGGAGGAATTAAGATTGAACACAGGGAAGGATAAAACCAAAAAATAACTAAATCTATCTAAGCTAAGCTAAATAAATGAGACTATGAAGGTAGATGGGTTGGATGGGTGAAATAGGAGGAGGATGGTAATGGATTTGGGAGCTGGAAAATGCTGAGAGCGAGGGAGCCTTCTGAAACGCCTGCTGTTCAGGAGCAGTGACTAGCTCAGAAGGTGTTGGGAAGGGGGGAGGCAGATAGTTTTGTTTNCAATCGCAGACTGCCAAGCCGGTGGTATGAGGCGAAAAGGGATGGTGATTCGGCAGGCTGGTTGCTACTCCAAGCCACTCTCCACCTTCCACCCCTACTGCCTGGAAGTCTGCTCCTAGCTGAGTCAGATGACTTCCCCCTCCCTGCTACATTTGGCCTTCCAGAGACTGGTCAGTAGACCATGTTTTAGCTACCCGAACACAACCGAACGTGATCCGAACTGACCGAAGTGTTCGGCCATTTTGGCATTCGGCGTTTGGCGTTCGGTTTGGTTCGGTGTGTTCGTGATCATGTTTGTGTTTGGTCATCCGAACACACTGAGTTTGGGCTGAACACCGAACTTCTGAACCGCGTTCGCCCATCCCTAATATTTTGGCATTTTGGCTATTATGGTCATTTTGGTTTCATCTACTGTGCATGCACAATAGCGCCAAAATGAAGCAAATGATATATAAAAATAACCAAAATAGTCAAATCAAAATATACAATGCAGATATCCAATGAAATGTGACCAAATATCCACTACATTGGACATGAATCAAAGCAGGTAAATTTGTTGAATATAATATTAATTGTAGATATCTGTTTTACTTCTAATTTAACCTTTTAAACATTTTGGTTAATGAAATCATTCAGTTTTTTGTGGGCAGTCTTTTATATATTGGATGGGATAGAATTGGGAGAAGCAAAACCTTGTAGTTTTTTTCCTGCCATACTAATTGGATCAGAATAAGAAACTAGTCATTTCAAAGAGAAGAAAGGTCTACATCCATCCCACTTCTTAACATCTTTAAATGTCTCTGTTTCAGCTGCATTTTTTCCCAAGCTGTTGTTCCCAAAGAGCTTTGACTTAAATGAAGTCACTGTTCCCATCATTAACAGTTTGAATAATTCATTATTTAGCAGAAAATGTCCCCCTTTGCTTTCTGTTTATTCTACTATATGGTAATTTAAAAATAAATAAGCAACTAAGTCATACAGGGTTTGTAAAGGGAAAAAAAAAATATCCGAAGACAAAATGCTTCCTGGTTTGAGTGGTAAAGTCTTCAGAAGAAATCCTTATTATATTACTGTACTGAGCACAAATGGTAAGGTATGTGTCTCATGCTAACTGCTTTGGCTGCAAATAAATACATCTACCAATAACAGCAGGCTGGTTATTGAATGAATAATTGCAATCATAATTACTCCTAGTACATTATTATTCACAAAGTTAATTGTGCCATAATTTCTTCATAAAAATAGGCACATGTATTTTCAAAGCTCTGACGGATAAAAATAGAGATTGATATCAGGGCTATTGTGTTCCTAACATAGCAGTAAGTGAAGGATAAATGGTAGCAATGTTCTGGTAGAAATAACTCAGTTCAACATCTGACTCATCTTTTTTTGTAAGTAATGAATCATGCTCTCATGGGAAATTTCCAGTATCTAACCCTCTGTGGAATTGTGTATTACCTCACTCCACACTTAAACTACTCTAAGATTTCCAGGTTCCAGACTGTGCTCGCAGTGTTACATCTTTCTTTGTTTTCTGATTTATTTATTTTTCTATCTGTTTGTGCCACTGTCTATTTGAGAGAGCACAGATTCTAAATTTATTTTCATTATTTTGCTTATATTTTTTTGTCATTTTTATACCAAAGTATTTAATCACCTCAGTTTGTGGTAATTCCATTAAGACAATGACCTGGAGATTTCCAACAATTCTGATTTTTCCCAGTTTATTTTTTACCACTGTCTCAGCAGGAACCTTCCACAGGAGGGCCTGCATGAATGCAGGGTTCTCATTGGCATCTAGTTTGTGAAAAGGAGTCCCTCTCTTCTTGATTTCTTGGAACTTGCTTAGTGTTTGGCAGTCTGATGGCACATTGTGGACATTTCCCAAAGTATGAGGTACTTGTCTGAAAGGCTAGTTGTTGATGGATTTTTTTCAGCAAACCCTGGAGCCTAGAGGAACTGCTCCTTAATGTGGTAATGTCCAGGAGCCCCTCGTGTCTAAAATGTTTAAAAAATGAATAATAGAGCTGACACAAGTATCTGGGAGGTGGTGGTGGGGTGGGAGGAAGGTTGTCACAAAACCCTATCAAATACTCCCTACCAATATCCATTTACATTCTATAAGATATTCATTTTGGTTGTTCCATTTCAATTTTTTTGGTTCTGCAGTTTTTTTGGTTGGTTAATGTCCGATGTATTTAGTTTTGCTGAAGCATTAAACTGTAAATAAAATGCCCTTGGTGATGGGACACAGACAAAGTGATGTGGCTTATTGAGGCCCTACCCATGCAAATACTCATGGCCTGAGGATGTCCTGTTACGCCAGTCATAGAATGAAATGCATGGAATTTGTTGGCATTTCATGTAGTGACCAAGTGAAATGGTTGAGAGTTGGTCAAATAGTGAATAAGGCCCATAATGCTAACCATTTTCTAAAATAGAAGGAATCATTTTGCAAAATGATGGACTGTTAAAACATAAAAAGAATGTTAAACATTATGAATTATCTATGTCACTGGTGGGCAAATGGCAGCACTGGAGTCGCATGTGGCTTTCACCTATGCTGTGGTTCTCACCAGAAGTGGTTTCCTGGGGTGTGTCCGTGTGACTCCTTCAGGAGCAAGAGAAGTCAAGACATCATGTCACTGCTGGAGCCTCCTGGGGGCTATGAGTTCAGGGGGAGCATGCCCTGTGCTGTGTTGCTACTGCTGTTGCCCAAAGTCGCCAGACTGCCTGGGAGCTAGGGCTTAGATGCGAGTGGGAAGTTGGCAGAAGCCACGCTCCACTGCTCCATTTCCAAGAGAAGCCATGATCAGCGTAATATGTCTTGTGGCTCTCAAGATATGAAAATTTTGGTATGTGGTTCTTGGGCTTGGAAACTTTGCTCACTCCTGACCTATGCATAAAGACACAGGATAGATTTCACTTAGCATGAGAATATGCATATAAGGGAAGAACAGAGGATAATCATAACAAATACGTAGTAATCTGAGCATGCTTTAAAAGGGTGGTCATAGATTTGGAAAGTACCCTTAACATTCAGTAGTGATTATGTCAGGAGCCACATGAGAGGTCAATGTTGACCCCAGAGACACAATTGCCTGTGCATAGTAGTGCTAGCCCCAAAGATGGATCAACTGAACGTACTGCAGCCCCAAATATCAATCAGTCTTTAACACTGAACAACCAATGGGTGATAACTGCTGATCAACTGTTGAGAGCTAAGCGCTGATTGAAACTCAGAGATGCAATCTGACCTTGGGGCTGAACGTAATTCTTCAAGGGAGTGCTGCAAGGTGCACGCTTTGGCCAGGGACATCAAAGACACACTCTGTTAGCTGGTTGGACTGGGTGGAAGAGTCTCTAAAGATGCGTTATTTGCTAACGTGTCACTTGAATCTTAGGAACCACAGTGTGATTATCATGCTAATAAAATATAAGGGTAAAGCTCTGTTTGACAAGGTTGCAACTAAGGAAATTGGCAGCCATTGAGGGGAAACACAGGTAGGGATGGGAGAACAGATCGTGGTTCGGGTTCGCCCGTTTGGTTTGCCCGTTCAGTCCATTTGCCGTCTATGGGTTTGGCCGTTCGGTTTGGTCATGTTCGTTTCAGTTCAGCATCTGGAAAAAGGCTCACTGTGCAAGAAATGATGGCCCCAGACCCATGACGGTGGGTCCTGGGTCTAGAGTGGCAGCTTCTGGATATTGGTCACAGCCCTCCCTGCCTGTATGTTGGCCCCAGAACCCTGATGGCAGGTCCTGGGGCTGGAGTGGCCATTCCTTGATGCGGTGTAATGACAGCACCCTGTGTGAGGAATGACGACCCCAGACCCCTGACGGTGGGTCCTGGGGCTAGAGTGGCAGCTTCTAGATACAAATTGGTTACAGCCCTTCCTGCCTGTAACTGGTGGGTCCTGGGACTGGAGTGGCTGTTTCTTGGTGCGGTGCCGGTGAAACGACATCACCTCTGTGCGAGGAATGATGGCCCCAGACCCATGATGGTGGGTCCTGGGGCTAGAGTGACAGCTTCCAGATACATATTGGCCACAGCCATCCCTGCCTGTAACTTGGCACCAGAACCCTGATGGCGGGTTCTGGGGCTGGAATGGCTGTTTCTTGGTGCGGTGCTGGTGGAATGACATCACCAGACCCATGATGGTGGGTCCTGGGGCTAGAGGGGCAGCTTCTAGAAACATATTGGCCACAGCCCTCCCTGCCAGTAACGTAGGCCCCAGAACCCTGATGGTGGGTCCTGGGGCTGGAGTAGCTTTTTATTTTTTTATATCTCTCCTTAAAAATCACCTCTTTCGCTCTGCTCTGTCTGACTCTTTATCCTGCTGAGCCACTATTTCCTATACCTACGGTCTGTTTACCCTTATCCTTGCCACATGGACCTGCCTGCTGTCATTCTTATCGTAACCAAGCCAAGTACATGCACCTGAGACCTGGCATCTTCATGAATGTTAGACCCATTGTCTCTCCCTCTGTTCCCTTTCCTATGTCTCTCCCCCAGCTCCTGTCTCTCAGATTGTAAGCCCTAGGGGCAGGGACCATGTCTATTTTATTACTTTGTATAGTGCCAGGTACACTCAATCAATCAATCTTTATTATGTTTAGCCACATGGCCATCACACAGATATAACAATACGGTACATACAGCAACATCCTTATGGTAAAAAACAAACCTTATAATAAGTCTCTTAGCTTAAAGTCAGGAATTTAGATCGAACAGCATAACACCTAGAGGCAAAAATAGCAACCTGCTTTGTCCTTTCAGGGGACTGGTCACCCAAAAGAAAGATTAGCTACTTAATTTCTGTCCAGCCCAATCCCATACCTATCTTTACCCACAGCCCCCTACGCAGTACCTCATACAGGGGGCATTTCAGAAATAATGAGTTAATGTCTCAACATCCATTCCGCAAGGACACTTCCTTTCTTCCTTCGCGGTCCCCTGGAATCTCCCCAGGAAATCTGCCGTTTTAACTGTCTGAAACCTCAGCGTAGTATACCTGTATTTCAGATCAGGATTTACCTGCGAATATAAGTAAGGTGCCCCTGTCCGAGGAGGGAGAATATATTGATAAAGCCGAGCTGATTCAGAAGACGCAGCCAAGGCCCTAAGACTTTGCCTGTCTATGCCAAGGATATGGGACTTCAGGAGATCTATCACCTGGTTACTGGTAGCATATTGAAAGAAGGGGACAGAAAAACCCAACTGAGCCAGCCTCTAAGACACCCCCTTATACCAGGGGTCACTCCCCACTTTTTCCATCACCTTCTCAACCCATGTGCATTCCAGAAGAGAGCCCTCTGGTGCATTGCGCAGTTTGGCCCAGAATGTTAGTAATCTTATCTCCACCTGGGCTGACAATGATGGGCAGCCTAATTCCGTTAGTAACATGGCCACACTGGTGGCCTGTGGGCATCTCAGTATCTTCCTCCAAAACTGAGAAATTCTTGGTTGCAACAAGCGTGTCACTCCATCATATATTCCCCAAACATGGGCCCCAAATAACAAACAAGAGATAACTTTAGCCTCCAGGATTCGGCGGGGGATCACAACTGATGGCTGGCCGTGGGCAAAAAAGAAACGAACAATGGCCATTACCTCCGGGGCAACCTCTTCCTTTATAGCCCGCGCCTGTTGAGTCCAAGAACAGGACTCAGATACTCTAACCCCCAGGTACTGGAAGGATCGAATCTGTTCTATCTGGTGCCCTCGGAGGGACCAAATGTATTTCTTACCACTTCCACCACTCACCATAATTTTAGTTTTCCCGTAATTAATCTTAAGGTGCTTTAATTGACATCTTTCCTGGAAATCAAGCTGTGCTCTACGCAACCCCACTCTAGAGAGAGACACAAGGGCAGCATCATCTGCATACATTAATATGAAAAGCTTCCTCCCTCCCACATTAGGCGGGTGATACCTTCCCACCTCATCGTGCTCAGTTATCAACGAGTTAACATAGATATTAAAAAGGAGGGGCGCAAGTAAACATCCTTGCCTGACTCCCCTAAACGTTTGAACAGGATCTGACAAGACTCCCTCAGGAGGCATCCTGACACGAAGCAGGGTCTCAGAGTATAGGGCTCTTATCAGAGCAATTAGCCACGGGTCGATCTTAAACCCCCCCAGCACATTCCACAGTTCAGCCCTACAAACCATGTCAAATGCTGCGGATAAGTCCACAAAAGCTATAAATAGCTTTTGCCTGCGCCTATGATATTTGCTCATTACATGATGTAAAATAAAGATCAGCTCTCCAGTTGATCTATTAGCCCTGAAACCCGCCTGCTCTTCTGCCAGGATGTTGTGGGAATCACATCATTCCTGTAATCATCGCAGAAGGAGAGAGGCATACACCTTGGCAGTCACGCAAAGCAATGTGATGGGCCTGTAGTTATTGGGATTAGATTTACTTCCCTTTTTAAATATGGGAACCACCGTCCTCACTTTCCACAGTTCTGGGATAATAATGGCATTGTTAATTAAGGTGAACATGTTTGCCAATGCTCCCAATCCCCAGTCTGGAAGGGCCTTGAAGAATTTGTTCGGGACAAAATCTGGCCCTACTGCTTTCCCCCTTTTAAGTGCCTTAATGACTGCCTGAACCTCCTGCGTCAAGATCAGATCCCACAATGGCATATCCTTATCCCAGAGTGGTATATCCCCTGTCCCCTGCTCCAATAAGGCAAATAAAGCCAAAAAGTGGGAAGTTCAAGCTGAAGGGGATAAGATGACTTCCCTTACCAGTCCCTTCTGTTGTCTAGTTCCATTCACCAAGGCCCAGAACCTCTTCCCATCATTCCTTTCTACAGCTTCCTGTAATGCCTGCCAATGTTCCTGAAAGTAATTCTCTTTCTTTATCTTCAGGAGTGTCTTATAATGCTTCCTTAGATCTCTATACTGTTGGTATAACTGGTCTTCTCTATCCCGGTGGAGCGTACAAGCTAGCTGCCTGAGGGCAGTTCTTGTTTCCCTGAATCCAGCATCCCACAATGCCGGTGTCCCATAGGACCAAGGCTCTTTCCCCCCTCTATGTTCCATCGTTATCCAGGGACGTAGCTGTTCTAATAACTGCTCCCAAACTACCAAGGCCTCCTCAATAGAGGTAGCCATCTCTAAGAATTTAAATCTCTCCTGCACCTCAGAGCAGGAAAGGAAATTATCAACCTCCTCAGCAACAGACGGGGTCCACCTACGTGCCAGCACTAGTTGGTCCGTACTCTTGTTACCGAGCTCCTCTGGCTTCCCATTTCCCTGGCCACCGTCCAATACAGAGAAAAGGAAACCCATCTGAATCGGGAAATGGTCGCTCAGGTGCTGATCTCCCACTTGCAGGTATGTTACAAACTGTCCCAGCCCCTGCGAACCAATAGCGAAGTCGATCACACTATTACCGAACAGGCCCACGTAAGTTATACAGCCCTATTCGTCTTCCATACAGTTACCATTGAAGATCACAAAAGCCCATTCCAATATTAATCTATACAATCCCAAACCAGCTGAGTTAATACCACAGTCCTGCGATACCCTGCCCATATTACAATCATGGGCAATATAAGATTCATCTCCACAACCCAAACTAGCATAAATAGCCATACTAGACTCCCCCAATCTCGCATTCAAGTCGTCCACTATCAGAATCTCATTATCAGGAAATTCCTGTAGGTGAGTGACCAATTCCTCTCTTAGCAACTTCCAGAGGGATTATTCTGTCCCCCCGGGGGGATTATATATATTAATCAACAATAAGCCCCCGTCGAGGTCCGGAACCAGAATACGGATAGCTAAAACATTGTATTGTAAGGACTTCCAGCTCAACTCCTGGGCTTTAAAGGTGTCAATAACCATTGCAATAAGTCCTCCTTTAGGGCGTCCCCTCCCACCTGTAGAAACTGCTGGAGCTGTACACATACTATACCCCTGTGAACTGGGGGGGTCCTTAACACACCAAGTTTCCTGGAGGCAGATTATATCAAACTGCCCCCAAAATGAACAAACCTCCTTATCCTTAGCTTTTGTTAGCCATCCTGCTACATTCCATGAAACCAGCTGAACATTACTGATTTCTCTGTTCTCCCTCAGTCAGTCCGTCTTAACCCTAGTCCTATCCTTTCTATTCCTAATTGAGCTGATGGAACTTGCTTTTGGAGTTGATATAACCCTACTCATATTCTCTTCAACTCCCCTATCTTCTAGGGATGGCATGCTAGAGTGCACACTACCTTCTTCTACAATATCTGAACTAGACAGAAGGGCAACTGGTACCAAATTGCATCTATCCAGTGTAGAAGTAGAAATCACCGTCTGAGAAACCTGCAATGGATCTTGGACTTGACCACAAATTGCAGGGGAAAGACTTTTGGATGCTGGCAAAGTTCTTCCCTGGGCACATAACTTTCTCTGGCTGAATTCCTGCCTTTTTATCATTATGTCTCTGTTACAAGCCTGAATCATCTGCTGGTTCAGCAAGGAGAAAGAATTCATAATGTCTTGTTGCTGAGAGGCAAATTAATAAGAGGCAAAGAATCTTTGCAAATCAGTGATCTTCGCGAGGACTTTTCTTTCTCCATGGGTTTTTCTATTACTTCCATTTCCATTGCTACTTGCTCTCATTTAGGTAATATCTCCCTCTCAAATTGCCCAGCTTTGATATCTTCCAAAGGGAGTTCATCCACAAAACCTCTTCCATCTGTCCTCGTCTGGGAGCTCGCACTATTCAGTTTACAACTATTGTCACTCTGCTCTTGGCTAATATATACCATTGCAATACTTATACCCCATTGCATTAGCTTTTCATCTTTCCTAACAATGGCCTCGACACATGAGCTATGATTGAAATAAACTGCCACCGATTTGTAAATGTGTGTATTATTTAACAAATTTACCTGAGTAATATCCTTGCTGGTAATCTGGATGTGAATAAGTGACCTTAAATGGTCTGCTATTTCCAAAGCTGAACTCCAAGGGGGGAAGAACCCATTAGGCAAGGGCCTAATACTAAAACAGATCAAACATCCTTCTTTCAAGAAGGGTGCCATCCTATATTGTCCCTCTACATCCCTCACTTTAATCATGAGAGGGGGATCATTCTGGGTTGCTACAGGCGGGCATAAAGTACCCCTCCACTTAATGCTAGGAAGCAGAGTAGGTGGAATCATATCCCCCCTCCCCCCACACCTTCTCCCTAATGTCCTTTGCCCCTTAGTGGGCATCTGAGTTCGCCCCCCACAAGGGACATGAGATGTTAATTCTACACCTTGGGGTAACACCAGAATCTCTTACTAGCCACCCCCTCTAGACAATATCCATCAATTTGTCTAATTTTTGCTCCAGCGCATTAATGCACCCAAAAGTACATTGAGTGATCTGCACCGTCAAAGTACAATGCTTGGCCAAAAGATCAGCAGTGGATAGGGGGCCAGTCGCTTGCAGGTGGCTTCCACGACATATCGTAGAACCCTCAACCTTATCCATAGCACCCTCTGGCATCAGCTGAGCTTTTGCCGTAAGGGAGAGGCTTTCCTGCTACTTGTGCTGTTTCTCTAAGAGCCCTCCCTGCTGGTAACAAGGAGTAATAGACCCAGACCCATTGGCCAAAATATCATACCGATTGGATGTGGGGGAAAACTATCCATTTTCCTCTGTTTTGATGGTGGTGATTGCGACCTTACCAGAGGGACACCCCTCTTATTTTTAAGAGGCATGATTAAATTGTAGTCCCCAATCCCCCAATACCCACCCACAATAAGTACAACTATAGGCAAGTCCCACTACGTACCACCAAGCAGCAACACCCCACACTTCCCCCCCTACAACCAGAAGAAGGAAATAGTGATAACAGAGGGACTAATAACAAAGCGAGGGACAGTCACCAACAGCAAAACCATTCCCAGTTCTTAACATACAGAAAACTCCACGGCCAGCCTCCCTGCTCCTGCTCCGGGTCTCGCCGAAGGGCTCACAAACGGGCGCGTCCTTGTGCATGCAGTCCTTCGGCGTGCAGCCGAGGCGTGCACCGACGGCGCCGCCGTAGATCAACCGGCCCTCTTGTTCTCTTGCAGGGCTCTGACTCCGCCCCCGACTCTGGTCCCTGGGAGCAGCTGACAGGTAGGTATCAGAAAATTGGCGGCTGCAACTCCCCGCACCTTCCCCGTAGACTCGACTGACTGGCCCTCTTGTTCTCTTGCAGGGCTCTGACTCCGCCCCCGACTCTGGTCCCTGGGAGCAGCTGAGAGGTAGGTATCAGCAAATTGGCAGCTGCAAGTCCCCGCACCTTCTCCAGGTACACTGCTTGCGCTATATAAATGTTTGTTAATAAATAATAATCATAATAAAAATAATTAATAATATAATATCTATCTCTACACTAAATCTAACTGCTATTAACTATTCTAAAACCTATTGAACTAAATGGAATATCCTGATAATTAACTACAAAGGCCTTGTCCTACAAACACACTGTATCTCTATCTCTCTCTATAACTAAGCTAACTACTATGTGTATCTATCTAGTAAGTATCTATCTAATAACTATCTATCTATATATACAATATTACACAGGGAGAAACACAAAGAACACAGGGAGGGGTACAAAACTGAAATGAAAATCAATCTAATAATAATCCTACTCTAAATAAATTCAAAACTTAAAACAGGGGAAGGGAATCAGGGATGGAATGAGAGGTAGAGGGAAAGAATTCAATGCAGTGGGGAGGGAGGGAGGAAGGAAGATTGAACACAGGGAACACAGAGAGGGGTAAAAACAAAAAATAACACCTAAATCTATCAAATATAATCTAAATAAATGATAATATGGAGGTAAATGGGTTGGATGGGTGAAATAGGAGGAGGATGGCAATGGATTAGGAATAGGAAGGAACAAAAACTGCTGGGAGAGAGGGAGCCTTCTGAAANGGAACAGTGACTCGCTAGAAGCTGTTGGGAAGTGGGGAGGCAATCATTTTTGTTTCTTGCTGCGCCTACCTCACCGTAAGCCCCATTGGCTCCGTGCAGCCTAGCCCGTGACCAATCGCAGACTGCGAAGTCAATGGTCTATGGCAAAATGGGATGGTGATTGGGCAGGCTGACGGCTACCTCCAAGTCTCTCCACCCCTGGTGCCTGGAAGTCTGGTCCTCAGCTGACTCCCCCTCTGTGTCATGTTTTGCCTTCCAGTGACACGTTTTTGCCACCTGAACTCACCCGAACACGATCTGAACTGACCGAACTGTTCGGTCATTTCGACGTTCGAATCTAGTTCAGTTCAGTCAGTTCGTGTTCGGATTCAGGTTCGCTCGTCTGAATAGGTCGAGTTCGGGCTGAACTCCGAACTTCCGATCTGTATTTGCTCATCCCTAAACACAGGTAATAAGTTGTCTGCCCTGGACTTGGCTCCCTCTTGAAACCCATGAAGAGGATAAACTAATCCTTACAGGCAGGGCTCCAATTGTTACACAGATTTTTTTTAAAAATTTCACATACGTCTGTGGGCCTCTTGACCCAATTCTGTGGATTCCTGTCCCCTATCCCCACCCTCACTGCACCGGGCTGTGCTGGGGCGACTGCCTCACCCCACCCCCATCCTGCTTGGGCTCAGGCAGCAGCAGGAACCCTGAGCCTTGCTGCTACCTTCCCTTTCCTCAGCCTGGCTGGCAGCATTTTGGAATGGGATGGTCTAGTGATAAAGAAGGCAGCAGCAGCACTTGGGGCTCCTGCCAAGTGGGCCAGGCTGTGCTGGTTGGGGAGTGGCTAGGTGTGCCTTCCCCCACCCTCTCTAGTCCAGCAACTCACCAGGCAACTTCCTGGGCTAGCCCTCCTGCCGGCCACTCCCTGGCCCCACCCAATGGGGCCTCCCAGGACATGCAATCAGCCTGCATGCCCACCCCAGGAGGCTCTGTTGGGTCGGGCTGGAAACTGAAGTTGCATCACCAGTCGGGAGAGTCCCTCTCCCTCCTCCTGGGATTCAATCCTCCCCTCAGGCTTGTCTGTGTGAGGGTTCCTGAAGTTGCTTCCCCCAACCTCCCCAGCCCGCTTGGGTGCCTTTGCCCTCCCCTGCCCCGAGCCCCAACTCACCAGGTCCACCCGGCAGCAAGGAAATCCCGACGCAGCAGTTTTGTGGGTGACATCATCACATGCAAGCCAATCAGAGGGTTACCTGATGTGATGTTACAAGGCAAGGGAAATTCCATGGGGAATTTCCATGTGGTCTCCATTGTGTGCAAAAAAAATGCAAATTGCGGTCTTGCTTATAGGAAAAAATACTTATAAATCATGTATGTGTAGATAAGTACACATACACACACACAAAAGAAGCAAGAACACAAGTTGGTGACGGAGTTAGAATTTCTTGAGCAATAATTTTTCTAAGCTATGAAAGTAAGATTAACTACAGGAATGAGCTGAGAGACTTGGGTTCCAAACCATTTTTTTAAATGAAAGATCCATTTTAATGGGGTTCTCACATTACTAATGCAAGTGGAAGTGCCAAATGGAGTTTTTAAATACAGTTTCTGGATAAATTATGCACTTTTGATATTCATAAAATTGCTCTCTTGCCATACATAAATGGGAATGTCTCATTTATAGATCCCAGGAGCTTTTAGCTACTGAAAGTGGGGACAGAGTCAGTCAAATGCTGAAACTTTTGAACATAGATTTGTAATTTACTGCAGTCTTAAGGCAGTGGTAAATTGTACACATTTCCCATCATTGTTTCCCATCATTATTCATTTGCAAATACTTTTAAGAAAGTCAGATTGCATGGCTATCTGCAATTTAGGGACAAGTTTTCTAAAGTGACTAGTAATTTGGATCTCTCTCTCTCTTTCTCTCTTTTTTTCTTCCTCTCCAGACCCCTTAATGGGATTTAACTTTCAGAATGAAGTGGTTCACTTCTTGAAATCATCAAGTCTTTGAGAGGTATCTCAGGATGGTTAGTTGGTTAAAATTTAGTCTACAGTTTTGTTTGTATTAAAACTTTGCTGTTGAGGGGATTTGGCGTACCTGGAAAGCAGAAATAACACTATTGAACCCTCAAGCCAGGGAGGACAGCTGCACTAGGTGTTAACATGTAAAAGCTTTATCTGAACACTGTAAGGCCAAAAATGCACCGGTACAATGCTGTGAGCAGTGCACAAAATATCTGACTGTTTTAAAAAATATGTCCAGTCAGTTGTCTGGTGTTCTAAGGGAATGAGAATGAATCCCATTTTCTCAATAGGCTATCTATTCCACCCATATAAGAAGGGGAGAGATTTTGCTGTGGCACTCTGCCCTGATGAAAACAGTGGGGGGCAGAGGGGGCACTGAACGATTATGGAAAGTTGGGGGAAATATGTTCTCAATGACTATTGAAGTATTTGGATAAATACCTAGAAACTAGGGATGGGAATTCCGGATCTACCGGTATCCGATAATGCCGGTATCGGGCGTACCGGCATTATCGGATTCAGCCCGGTAATCCGTCCCCCGGTACCGGATTTCAGTGTGCCGGTTTTTTTGCATTGCAGCCATTTAAAAATGGCTGCAATGTAAAAAAAATTAAAGCCCCAGCCAAACTGTTTAAAACAAAAAAACCCTCCCCGAGTCCAGGCTGCGCGGGTGGAAGGGGGGACACCCCCCACCCACCCTGCCCAGCCTGGCTTTTTGTTGTAAAAGATAGAACAGACTCAGAGTGAGACCCCGAGGCGAGCCCCCCCCCC
>QEPC01009335.1:704536-724828 GCA_003113815.1 Sphenodon punctatus
GGGGGGGTTGAGCGTGGTTCAGTGTGGTTCAGCGTGATCTCGTAACGTCTGAAATCACCCAATGTTAAATCTGCAGAAATCAATTATGTGTTGAAATCTCTGATGCCATTCAGGGCACATGGAATTTTAAAACAAACAAACAAACAGATGTTTATGCTACTGTGTATTTCCATGGCTATCTGATAATCCCCAATAGTCTCTTCCTACAAGCTATTGGCTAGAAGCTATCCCTTGATGAAATGGATCCCTATGGTATTTCAGGTGACCACAATCCAGAAATGGGGCAGGTGGCTTATACACACAAAACAGCAGCTATGTTCAAGTGGCAGGTACATGCTGTTCGTGAGTATGCTTTCATTTGTTGTTTGAATTTACTGAAAACAAATAGGATTTTTGAGCATTAGCTTTCCATTTTTATAGCTAGTTACTCTTTTCCAGAACTAATTTATTTTTAGGTTGTATTTTTTGACACAAATCTTTATGATGCCATACAGAGGAATAATAGTAACAGTAATAATCTGAAGGACTGATAAGCAGATCACCAATTGATGAACCACAGAGGTAGGTATTTTAAATCATTTTCAGTAATGCAGAGGTATTCAGTGATGTGAAGAAATGTTAGGCAGAATGTTCCAGGCTCTGGTAGCTGTAACTTTCACTTTAACTCAGTTGTGACTTTCATTGGAAAGGAGGTGCACTCATTTTTATTGTTTGTAACCTGATGGGAATCTTTCCGGAGGGCTCTTTTGTAAACACAGTAAGTCAGATGGTAACATCTGTTTGGAGTGATACTGGGATTTCAGCACAGAAGTAACATACTACAGTATTTAAGGTTTTAATTTGCCTGATGTCTTAACTAGTTATACATTTGAGAATTAGATGCTTGTCATTTTAGTTGTTATGCCTCTAACGTGATGTGAACATGAGTGTAACACAAATGTTGATGCCCCTTTTATGTCTCTAAGGAAACATGTAAGATAGTTGTAAATTTCATGACATACACGTTGACTTATAGGTTAAAGACCACTACAGAAATAAAACAACCCTTGCATCTTAGAAACCCAGTCTCCAACTAAAGGACAACTGCTTTTGATAACATAAAACAGGCTCTAATTCCAAGGAACTTAGTCTGATATGGAGCAGTCCTCTTCCCTGCTGGTTTGCTCCCATCCTCCCTTTCATGGCTATCTGTGAAGTCCTTCTGTATCTACTCGGAGTGTTCAGAAGGGAACACATCCATTTTTGTTTTCGTTTTCATTTTTGTTTTCATTTTAAAATTTGACATTTGTTTTCCATTGAAATCAATGGGAATTACTTGTCAGGGCTTGAGTGGCTTTAAATGGTGGTTTTACTTTGCTTCTACACTTTCACTTTCCCCCAAACTTGCACAAACGTCCCTTGGCAGGTGGTGGGGTAGGCAGAAATATCAGAGACAGACTGGCACAGACAGAGGACAGAGCAGACCCTGGTGGGCAGTGAGTGCCAGGCACTAAAGCTGAAGTCACTAGCATAAGAGGTAGGGATGGGCGAATGCAGTTCAGAAGTTCAGAGTTCGGACCGAACTCGGTCTGTTCAGTTGACCGAACCAAACTTCCGAACTGAACTTGAATTTCAAACCGAACCGAATTTCCAAACTCTGTTCTGTTCGCCCATCCCTAGCGGCAACACACACCAAAAAATCTGGCTTTGAATAGCTGAACTTAGTTCGGAAGTTTGGAATTCGGCCGAACTTGATCTGTTCGCTTGACCGAACTGAACTTCCAAGCCAAACTCGAATTTCAAACCGAACCGAACCGAATTTCCGAACTCTAATTTTAAACCAAAGCAAACCGAATTTCCAAACTCTGTTCTATTCGCCCATTCCTAATAAGAGGAACTGGTGGTTATGCCAAGTCTGACAAGGCCTCATCCTGAACACAGATTGTCTACCTACCTGTAAAGACCCCCCACTGGTCTTAAACCTGAGTTGTGCAGTATTGCCGCTAGGTCTCGAACCACATCTCTATAAGGGGAACTCTACACAGAACCAAACTTGTGGTCACTGATGCTAGGAAGCCTGAACACCATGCCCCTATTCCTGATGGGTCAGCACATCCTGCTTCCCTATTGGACAAATGGTGGCTATAAAAAGAGCAAACATGAAATGTCTGAGCCACAGAGCAGCTACCTGTAAACAAGTTCGTGCCTTCATCTACTGACTCAGCGTTTGCCTCCAGATTCTGCTTGAATGGTTTTATTTATGTGATCTACTTTATATATTCTTGTGTTGTAACCTGCCCTGAGCCTCAGGGAATGGACTGGAAAATCATTAACCTAAATAAATAAATAAATTAAATAAATGATCTTCATGCCCATAGATCTAGCTATTCTTAATCCATTTCTGATCATGCCTGCTAGGGAAGTCCAAGGGTAAAAACAGATGTGATATTATAAGAACATAAGAAGTTCCATACTGGGTCATAGGGATGGACAAACAGAACGTGGTTCGGACATTCGGATGGTCGGTCATTTGGTTCGAAAATGGAGTTTGGGTTAGGTTCAGCCGAGTTCGGTTTGGCCAAACTTGGCCAAACATTCAAAAATAGCGAAATCGAAACCGAAATCAAAATGAAATCGAAACCAAAACCTAATTTTCAGCCCTGGAAAGACATTTTTCCTGCCTCTGAACTCATCTGAACTCATCCAAAGACGACCGAATTGTTCAGTTGTTTCAGAGTTTGGTTCGGATGCTCGGTTCGGACGTTTGGTTCGGACGTCCGAACAGATCGAGTTCTGTCCGAACTCCGAACATCCGAACCACGTTCGCCCATCCATACTGGGTCAGACCAATGATCCATCTAGCCCAGCATCCTGTCTCCGAAAGTGGCCAATCATGGTGACTTGAGAGAAACACCCAACAGGTCACGATGGGCGATCCATTCCCTGTTGTTTTTCCCCAGCTCCCGTCATGTTCTCTGATCCTGTCTGGATATTAACTGCTAATGGACCTATCTTCCAGAAACTTGTCCAAACCTCTTTTAAACTCAGCTATAGTACTGGTCCTTACCACAGCCTCTGGAAGTAGATTCCACAATCAAATTATATGCTGAGTGAAAAAATATTTTCTTTTATTCGTTTTAAACTTGCCACCCATGAGTTACATGGAGCGTCCCCTATTCTAGTACTAGCTGAGAGGGTAAATAACTGCTCCTTATTTATTAGTTCCACACCACTCATGATTTTATAGACCTCTATCATATCTCCTCTCAGTTGTCTCTTCTCCAAACTGAAGAAACCCAACTTACAAAGCCTCTCCTCATACGGGAGCCCTTCCATGCCCTTGATCATTGTTGTTGCCCTTCTCAGTACCTTTTCTAGTTCAGCTATGTCTTTTTTGAGATGAGGCGTGGAGAACTGCACACAATATTCAAGGTGTGGTCACACCATTGATTTGTATAGAGGCATTATGACCTTCTCAGTTTTATTCTCTATCCCCTTCCAAATAATTCCTAACATGCTATTTGCTTTTTTTTTTACTGCTGCTGCGCATTGTGCTGTGGATTTCATTGTATAGCCCACAACCACCCCCAGATCCTTTTCCTGAGTGGTAACTCCTAACTTAGCACCCAGCATTGTGTACGCATAGTTTTGATTATTTTTCCCTACTTGCATCACTTTGCACTTTTCCACATTAAATCTCATTTGCCATTTAGATGCCCAGGCATCCAGTGTCGTAAGATCCTATTGCAGTTCCTTACAGTCTGCTCGCATTGTTTTTTTGTTTGTTTTTTTAATGTATTTTTATTGAAATTTTCACGATAAGATCATCTGATTATAAACATATTCACGTTACAACTATTTTCAATGAAAACATTACAATGACATGACTACAAAAACATAAAGAAAACTAAGAAATTACAACCAATACCAAAAACTTAGTGCGTGTGTTACTAAAGAGTACTGTGATGGCACTTTGTGCTCGGAGGTGTTGCTAAGCCTGGCCGGACATCCTTCTTGAAATTATGAGTTTTTTCTTGTTGAAAGTTTAGAACTGAGCATCAAAAAGCGTCTGGAAATCTTTCTTCCATGCCATTTCTTTGTCCAACGCCTGCACAATGGGGATCCAGGCCTCTTTGAAGTTATTAAGCTTCCCATGAAGACCTGCATGAAGTTTTTCCTTTGAAAACATAAAAACAAGCCTCTGCAGCCATTCTTCCATCTGGAGCTCATTCTGGTCTTTCCAATGTCTTAGAATTATATTTATGGCAGCTAAAAATAACATTTTGCAAGATTGATTTTTTACCTTTAGATTTTCCGCCTTTGGATATAACCCCAGAAGGGCCACCTCTGGTCTAAAGGGAACTAGAGTCCCAGCCAGTCAGTTTACCACTCTCCATACCTTTCCCCAGAAGACCTGCAACTTGCTGCACCCCCACCAGCAGTGTATGTAGTCCCCCCTCTCTCCGCAAGCTCTCCAACAGAGCACCTCGCCCCCTGGTATCATATATCTTGTTCTGTTTGGAGTTAAGTAATATCTTGTGGTCAGTTTTATTTGTGCTTCTTTAATTTCTAACGAGGAGGCACAGTTATGCATGTGCTCCCAAATTATTTTTGCCTCCTGTTCCCCTAAATCTATCTTTAAATCTTTATTCCATTTTTCAATGTAAGTGTTCCTGTTGCTGTATAGTATACTTTTGAGCTCTTTGTATAGTCTCCCCATTCTCCCAGCTGTTTTACTTCTCTCAAATAGCAGCTTTTCAATGGCTCCCTCCTATAATTGTCCCCATTTTGTTGGGCAGTGCATAAATCTTTTAATTGTAAACCTCCCCTTAAGGAATAATTGATGCATTTTAGTTATCCCTCTCAATCTCAAACTTTTTCTCAGACTCGGAGCCAGCTGGATTCCTTTGGCCTTGTTAGTATCAATGGGAGCAAAGGGGAATTTTCCTGGTATAATTTTTGCCCTTTTTTGAATTTTCAGCCACATTTTTACTACCGATCCTACAAAGGGATGTTTTTTGGTTGGAACTGTTTGACCCCCCTCAAGATCCAATATTAAGTTTTTTAGAGAATCCACCCGCATTGCGTGCCTTTCTATTCAACCCATTCCTGGGCTTCCGGCTCGTGGTACCAGTCTGGTAGTGCACCCAGCAGCACTGCAGCTTTATAGTACACTTCCAGATCTGGCAAATGAATCCCTCCTTTATCTCTTGTTCTCATGAGAGTTAATTTTTTCATCCTAGGTTTCCTACCATTCCAGATTAGATTGTCCAGCAAGCAGTCACATTTCTTAAAAAATTTATCTGGGAGTTTTATTGGTAAAGTACTAAATCTATATAAGATTTTTGGGAGTGATATCATTTTAAATAAATAAATATTAACCAGCCATGTCAACATCAAGTTTTTCCAAGGTCTTACTTCTTCTTCCAATTTACTTAGTAAGGGGACACAATTTTTTTCATATAAATCCGTTGTATTTCTGGATAGAATTATCCCCAAGTATTTTAATCCTACATTACTTATAGGAAAGGGAGAAGTTTTTGCAAGATGTTGTTTCTGCATTTTGTCCCTACCAAATACCAGTGCGTATGACTTTTCTCTATTTATTCTGTACCCAGAGATTTCACCAAAGTCAGTAAAAACTTTTAACAATTCTTTACACGAGCTCTCTGGATCAGAAACATAAAGCAATAGGTCATCTGAAAATAGAGATAGCGTATGTTCTTTCCCTCCAATTTTCACCCCTTTAATTTTCTCATTTTGGCAAATCGCATTCGCCAACACTTCTAAAACAATATTGAACAGGAGCGGAGACAGGGGACATTCCTGCCTAGTTCCTAAAATGGATCAAAGCCATATACAAAAAGCCACAATCTAGAATCTTAATTAATGGGGAACTCTTGGAGAATTTTGAGCTACAAAGGGGAACCTTTGTAGCTCAAAATTCTCCAAGAGTTCCCCATTAATTAAGATTCTAGATTGTGGCTTTTTGTATACGGCTTTGATCCATTTTAGGAAGTTTCCTTCAAATCCCATCTTTTCCATTGTGAGAAAAAGACAATATATTTCAACCAAATCAAAAGCTTTCTCAGCATCCACTGAGATTATGGAGGCCGGGGTTTTATTCACTTCTAAGTTATATATTATATTTATTGCCTTTCTTATTTTATCTTTCCCCTGTCTCCCAGGGATGAACCCCGCCTGATTGATATTAATTACTTCCCCGATTATTGACTTCAGCCAATTGGCTAATATTTTTGCAAATAATTTGTAGTCTGAATTCAGTAGGGAGATCGGGCGATAACTGCCACATAATTCTACAGGCCTGCCTGGCTTGGGGATCAGGGTCACCGTTGCTAAGTAAAAAATTTGGGGCATGACTGCTTCTTTCCAAATATTATTAAATGCGTTAGCTAGGTGTGGGGTAAGTACCTCTTGGAAGGCTTGGTAAAATTCATTTGGAAAGCCATCCGGGCCACATGCTTTGTTTTTCTTTAGTGTGGCAATTGCCTCTAGAACCTCCTGCACTGTTATTGCTGTGTTTAAGAAAGCCTTTTGGTCCTCATTAATCTGAGGAATCTTTACAGTATTTAGGAACCTTTTTATTTTTTTCCTTTTGGGGCCTACAGGATGTATAAATATTCTTGAAAAAATCCAGGAAGGTGTTTTGAATTTGCTTTGGTTCCCCTAATTGTTCTCCTTGTGCATTCTGGACTTTTGTGATGAAAGCCTTCCTTTGCTTAGATTTAACTAGGTTGGCCATGGCCAGTGCTTTGCTGGCCTTATTTCCAAATTCATAATAGTGGAATCTTATTTTTGTAGTTGCGTTTTTATTTTCCCCAGTTCTTCTATATTAATCACCTCCCTAACTTTGAAGATTTTGTGTTGCAGCTTTTTTGAGGGATTTACTTTATTTTGGGCTTCCAGCTTTTGCAGCTCATTATATAAATCCTTTGCACACTGTCTTTTCCTTTTATCAATCTGCGCCTGCAAGGGGATGATTTCCCCCCTTATTACTGCCTTAGCAGCTTCCCACAGCACTCCTGGAGAAGAAACTGACTGTTCATTTATTTCAAAGTACTCCCTTATGTCTTCCAGAATTTGATCCCTGTGTTTACCTTCATTTAAAATGAATCTTTTTAGCTGCCAATTCCCTCTGGTTCTCTGTGTTTCCTTTGGATCCTTGAATATAGTGACTGCATTGTGATCTGAGAATACAACAGGTAGAATGAAACACTTATTTATTTATTTTTCTCTTCAGTGTCTCATTATGACTCTTATCTTTATTTCCTTCCTCTTTGCCTTGAGCTATTTCGTCCCTTCCCTTGTCCTCTTTAGTATAAGACTTGTGTCTGTGCACCACCTCTTCTTTTTCACACACATTTCTGCATTCTTCAACTTTTAAAAACATTTACAAACTTTAACCAGTCTGCTCGCATTTTAACTACCTTGACTAACTTGGTGTCGTCTGCAAATTTGATCACCTCACTCTTAACATCCTTTTCCAAATCATTAATGAATACATTAAACAGCACTGGTCCCAATACGGATCCCTGAGACACACCACTTTTTACTTCTCTCCATTGTGAAAACTGACCATTTAGTTCTACCCTTTGCTTCCTATCTTTTAACCAGTTTCTGATCCATAGTAAGACACTACCTCCTATCCCATGACTTTTTAACTTTCTCAAGAGTCTCTCGTGAGGGATCTCATCAAATAGTTTCTCGAAATCCAGGTACACTATATCTACTGGGTCTCCCTTGCCCACATGTTTATTTACACTCTCAAAGAATTCCAACAGGTTAGTGAGGCATGACTTACCTTTACTAAATCCATGTTGAATCTTCCTCATTAAGCCATGTTTGTCAACATGTGCCCTGTAATTCTGTCCTTAATGATGGTTTGCACCATTTTGCACAGCAAAGACGTCAAGCTTACTGGTCTATAGTTTCCAGGAATGCCTCTGGATCCCTTTTAAAATATTGGGGTTACATTTGTCACCCTTCAGTCCTCGGGTACAGTGGCAGATTTTAGTGACAGGTTACAAATTACTAACAGTAGGTCTGCAATTTCACATTTGAGTTCCTTCAGAACTCTGGGGTGAATGCCATCTGGGCCTGGTGACTTATTAGTATTCAGTTTGTCAATTTGCCCTAGAGCATCCTCCAACATCAAATTTATTTGTAACAGCTCTTCCAATTTCTCACCCACAAAGCAAGGATCTGACGTGGGTACGTCCTCAAAATCCTCCGCATCGAAGACCAATGCAAAGAACTCTTTCAGCTTCTCTGCAATGTCCTTATCCTCCCTGGCGCCCCTATTACTCCCTTGTCATCTAATGGCCCAACTGACTCCCTAAGAGGCTTCTTGCTTCTGGTGTATTTGAAAAAGTTTTTGTTGCTTGTTTTTGCTTCTTTAATAAACCTCCCTTCAAAATCTCTCTTGGCCTGCCTTATTTACACTTTACATTTACGTTGCCAGTGTTTATGCTCTTTCGTATTATTTTCATTGGGACTAGCCTTCCATTTCTTAAAGGATGCCTTTTTGGCTCTAATAGCCTCCTTCACCTCCCCATTTAGCCATAGTGGCAGATTTTTGGTCTTCCTGTTTTATTTTTTAACTTGCGGGATGCATTTAATCTGGACTTCCAGAAGGGTGCTTTTAAACAGCCTCCACGCCTCTTGCAAACTTGTAGCCCTTGCAATGGTGCTTTTTAGTTTCTTTTTAACTAGTTTCCTCATTTTGTCATAGTCTCCCTTTTTAAAGTTAAATGCTACCGTTGTACTTTTGTTTGTCTTACTCCCTCCAGAAATTATGTCAAATGTGATCATATTATGATTGCTATTGCCTAGTGACTTTACCAGTTACTCCTTGCACCAGGTCCTGTGTGCCACTCAGGACTAGATCTAGAATAGCTCCTCCTCTCATTGGTTCCAGAACTAGCTGTTCTAGGAAGCAGTCTTTTGGGCATCCAGAAATTTGACCTCCACATTCCACTCTGAGGAAACATCCCCCCAATCAATATTAGGGTAATTGAAGTCACCCATTACTATTATGTTGGCGACTTTAGTAGCCTGTCTAATCTCTTAGTGACCTACTGTAGGCTACTTTGGTCCATGGGACACAGGCACATCTGTTTCTGCACCTCCAGATGTTGGCCCAGGATTACCCTGGGACCTGTTGTTGGCTAGCCCAGGCTCTGACCTCAGAAAATCCATGAAGTCACAGCCCAGACTAAGGCCTGCCTAACCAGGCTAAAGCAGGCCACAGCAGGCTAGCACATTTTCTGTGGCCTGCTGTGATGCATCCCAGATTAGGGCCCACCATAGCTGGCCACCATGGCTGGCCATCATTGGCTGCTATAACTGCCCATCATGGTGAGAAGTGGGCTTTTGGGAATGGCATGGGTGCAGGGCCAACTGACTGCACATCTTTAGCAACTCTTTCCTTTCCCATGTGGGTGGTAGGATGGTGATCCGGCTGTGGGCATGTATGGTTGGTGCTCTGACTTGGCCTAGACTATGCCCACTGCTACTTCCTGGCCTATGTTGGGTCACTGCTGTACTGGCCACAGCCATAAATCTATTTTTACCCAAAGTTCCACTTCAAAGAATAGAACAATAGTCCAAAATTCAAGTAGGAAGTACCTCTCTGATGACTCTAGTTTTGTACAAATTATCATGTGAGGTTCTCATTACACAATCAGAATTTAATTTTAACAAGCGGGGGGGGGGGGAAATAAAGGCTGCCCTGTGGATAGTTCAGGAGCAATTTTTAAATAAATAAAATAAAATAAACATCAGCTTGATAATATTTAATGCAATGGAGTTCTCTATTAGAAACTCTATACTAGTTTAGTATTAAAAAATAATTTACTTTATGTTTGTCTTGACATTCAGAGTAAATACTCTCTGTTTGGATATGACTAAAACTAAATTGTTACCGAGGAAATTTTGTGTGACCCCACTGCCTACCAGCTAGAGTTGTTTGAGCTCATATGCCACTGCAGAATGAATTTGAAAGCTTTAAATAATCAGTGCTATCTTCTATTCCATTCCAAAGTGTGAGCCTCAAAGTTTCTTATCACTTGCAAAGTCCTCTCTAAGGAGACCTGAGCACATGTTGAAAATGGAATTGCACAGTTTCCATGCATATGAAAACACCAAGGTCCCTTTATAAATGTAGAAATGAGAAATGTCCTTTTAGATCTTCTTGGATGAAAAGGAGTAAAATCCAGTCAGTGTGATTCTCCACCTGTTTTTGTGTTGGTGCAAGTCCTTAGCAGCAATGAAAATGTCACTGAAGTAAAGTGGGCTTGTTTTGGTGCTAACATCTAGTGCCAGTGCAAAGCACATGTAGGATCATGCTGTATGTAACTTTTTTAAAAAAAAGCTAGAGGCAGAATAATTCAGCAGAAAAGAGAACAGCAAGGAAAATTTCACAAGATGTTGAAAATTTCCCTAAGAATAGGCCCATTCCAAGACCTCTGATATGGATGGAACTGTGAAATTTTGAAATGGCTTGTAAAATTATTTATTAATTATTATTATTATTATTATTATTTTCAATCTGTCTCTTATGACATCTGCACTGCTCTTGAACCTGGTGTGAGCAGTCACTGGGATGATACATGTCCTAGGGAAGGGGTGGCTCCCCCGGTCAGGCCAGGTTGGGGGATGGAATACACATTTCCCCAGCTTGACCCACCCCAGGGAGGGGGTGGGGAGAAACACAAGGCTGGCTGACTCTGCCCCTGTGCTGCAACTGGCACCCCGACCCCACCATACTGGGCAACCATGGCGCCAGGGTGGCACGAAAACAAACATGACCCCTGGTTCAGCCCACTCTGGCCCACCTGGCTGACTCTTGGGTTCTGACTGTGGGCCCAATTCCTTCCAAGCCCATGTTTCCAGTCCGACTGCCTATGCCGCTGGAATCTGAACCAGGCTTACATCTGGCAGGCTTGGAACAGGTGTGGACGCTCAGCGCTGGCCCAGGTGGACCAGAACTGGTGTAATAGGGCAGTATCACGTTTGTTAACACCCTGTACCAGCACAGAGAAGCTATGTGATTTGTTCAGGAAACCACAGGGGCTCAGTACAGAGCAGAGAGTAAAGCAGTCCTGAATCCCAGTCCTCAGATCAATGTAACAGCCGAGGCAGGGATTTTCAAAGGCAAGAAAAGAAAAAATGTATTAAAGTACTTAATTATCATGTACTTTCCATGGGATCTAGCTGTAATTTTTGCCTATGAATACCTCCCCCTTCCTCCCTTATAGTACAATTTTACTCTGGAAGGTGACATTGCAAATTGTCATTGTTGGAGTACAATGTTGGGGTGGGCCATGGCTCAGGTGGTAGTGTGCATGCTTTGGAAGTATATGGTCCCAAGTTCAATCCCCATCATCTCTGATTCAGGTTCTCTGGTAGCACACCCACTGAGGATCCTGGAAGGCAGTGGCAGCTGGTGGGGTGCAGGGTGTGGCCAGAAGCAGGTGTGACCAATGGTAAGTGGAGCCTAGACAATGGTAGGTGGAGCCATGCTGCAGGGTAAAAGCCAGTGCAGAGTTGCACAGTTATGTTGCTGCGTAGAAGCCAGCTACTACAGCCAAGCAGGGTGGAATGTTAACTAGCCAACATGTGGCCTTCTTGCAGGGAAAAAACCCCAAACAACCCACATCCCACCTACACCAAACTGCAAAGAAACCATTTTAAAATGCACTGCAACAAAATTCAAGAAAAAAAGTTAAACCTTTCCACCAATCCATCTATTCCCTCCCCCCCCGCCCCCTAAAATTAGAAAGCAAAGCAGACAATATGGGTAGAAACAGCAAGGGGAACTGACCAGATTCGAGCCCATTTTAAAGAAAAGCCAGAGGGTCAGCCATGCCCAGTTCCAGCAGGGCCCACAGAAATGACATCTGCATTCCTGGGAGAGCAGGGGGGAAGCAGACTAGCCATGCAGCATCATGCAGAGAACACAGCAAGAAGATGCAAACCATCATAATTAATTCAAGTTTGTTCAACACGTGCAAAGTGCAGAAAAAACTCAACAAGTTATAAAATGCACACCATAAATGCAGCATGGGGTTTCCCAGGACCCCAACCCTACTGCACAGTTCTTCTCAGTGTAAAAGCCAGCTGCTGCAGCTAGTATGGGTGGATTGGTGGAAGAGTGGGGGACAAAATTCAAAGTTGCTAATGCAGGTATTTCCTCATTCCAAAACATTAAAACCACACAAGAACATGTGCAAAATCAGCAAACCAAGTGTTCTTAGTCACCAAACATATATCCACAAACACATTCCAAGATATACTTTAAAATTACCAAACAAACAAAATACTCCAGAACGTTAAGTAACAAACAAAAATAAATTTCAAAATATTTTAAATAGTGAAACAACCAGAATAACCCCCCAAACCTAAAAAATAATTCTAAAATTAAATATAAAAATACATTAGTCAGGGAAGGGGAACAATTTAAAGGGACTGGGTCATAAAGACAGAGCAACAAAGGGAAGGGGGGTGGTGTAAAGAATAAAAAAATTAATAAATAAAAGCCAGTAAAATTCATTTAAACACTATTACACACCCCAAAGTAGAGGAATCCAGTCTGTCCCTCTAGGAAGCTGCAGCAGCTTTGTTCCCTGCTTTCAGTCTCCATTTTTCCCCTCCCCAAGAGTTCCTCTCTCTGTGTCCCCCCTCCCATTAGTAAAGTCTAGAGGCTGCCCTGCCTTTACCAGAGTGGAGAGGGCAGAGAGAGCCCCTCTCCTGAGGAGGGAAAACTGCTTTCAGAGTGCCTGGAAAAGGCACCCTGGATAGCTCTAAAACTGCTTCCTATTGGCTGGGATCATCCATAGGAACGCAGCCTGGGAGCCCCTGGCACCTCTCCAATCCCCCAGAAAGCATTGCTTTCACAGGGCACTGTCCCGAGCATGCTCTCTGGGGGATGGGGAAGTGACTCCTCTAGAGTTCCTCCTCCCCTCCTGCCCCTGGCCCGCCCAATGGAGAGGACCAAGAGGAGGAGGAAGAGGAGGAGAAGACTGCACAGGGAGCTGTTTACATTCCCCTACTCCCCCTGCAGGTTGGCACTGGACTTTGCTTCTCACTCACTCACTCTAAGCAGCCCCTCCCCTCCCTGTCAGGCTGACAAGGAGCTGCTTAGAGTGAGGAAGAGCAGAGTCGGCTTTTATCTGGCCAATCAGCACTGGCTGGAAGGGATCCAGAAGCCCAGGCAGCTGGTAAGAGGGCTGCCTTGAGCCTCCCCCAGCACATACAGGAGCTTCAGTGCTGGGAGGCTTGGAAAGGGGGAACAGCGGTAGCCTGGCTCAGGGTGAACTGCAGCTGGGGTGATTTGGAGTGGGGGTGTTTTCCCAGATGCCCCTATACACGATCCGCCCCTGGCCCATAGACAAACCATCAGGGAGTGCGAACACTGGGGTGTTCAGTGTTCGTCCTGTTCGGGGTTTGGCTGAACCCCAAACCATTTAGTTCGACCTGTTTAGCCTGAATGGGTTTGGGGAGCCTGAACCTATTTGGGCGGGGGGGGGGTTTCCTCCCCTCTCCAGTCTGCGCGGGTGGAAGGGGCACCAAGAGCACCTCAACCCCACTGCCCAAACTCATAAAAAAAACATTAACCCCCCCCCAGGGATTGCCTACCTGGTGGCGCCGGGGCTCCAGCCCTGGGTCTGGTGGCAGTGGTGCTCCGGAGCACTTCAGGCCACTACTAGGCCTTCCAGGTCAAACCGGAAGACCTAGTAGTGGCATGAAGCACTCCGGAGCGCCGCTGTCACCAGACCCACTGACACCGCCGCTGCTACCGATGGACTCCGGACCGGAGCCCCAGAACCACCAGGTAGGTCGGGCTCTGGGTCTGGCGGAGGCAGCAGCGGTGGGTCCAGCCCCGGTGGTGCTCCAAAGCGCTTCAGGCCAGTACTAGGCCTTCCGGTTTGACCTGGAAGGCCTAGTAATGGCCTGAAGCTGCCATAAGACCCAGGGCCAGATCTGCCACCGCTGGACCCGGGGCCAGAGAACCGGCACCACCAGGTAGGGAGATCTCTGGGGTGGGGTGGGTTAAAAAAAGCTTAAGAGGCTGGGCAGGGTGGGGGGGAGGTGCTCCGCGGCACCCCTTCCACCCGCGCAGCCTGGAGAGGGGGAGGGAAAACCACCACCCCTGCCCAAACGGGTTCGGCCTCCCTAAACCCCTTTGGACTGAACAGGCTGAACCGAATGGTTTCAGGTTTGGCTGAACCCCAAATGGGCCGAACACCAAACCCCCCCGGTGTTCGCACATCCCTACCCCCTTGTCCTCGATTGATGGCTCACTCCTTTCTCCTCAGCCTTGGAAGGAACCTGACAGCCCCTGCTTTTGATTCCTTCAGCAGTCTCATCTCTTTAGGAAATGTCTTCATTTAATTCTCATGCTTACATTACTATCCTATGCCTTATTTGAACCCCTGCTTAAGAGAGTGACAAATATAAGCATAACTCTGATTTAACTAACATGATTACTTCTGCTACTTGTGAATGCACTGTGAGGAAGATGTAAAAACCCCCACCAAATCTCTAGGCAAATCTGATTTGATGGCAAAAAATTCCTTCCTGGCCCCTGAAAAAGGTGACTGGCTTGCACCCACAGTGTCACTCTTTTGGGTGGTTGGGTGGGTGCTCCTGATCCTCCTGCTGTCTGAGCCGACTAAGGATCAGGTGACTGCATCAGAAATGGCACTCAGCAAGTCTAGTGATATGAGACTGCCCCTGCGCCTCCTCCTTAGAGGTTGCTAGGCAACCCCAGGATGCCTGAGGCCTGCGCAGTGGCAACGCCGCCGCTGAGCATGTCCTTCTTCTTCTGGGGGGGCTGTGAAAATCCCCGGTGCTCTCTAAGGCTTTGCCTGATTGGGCTGGCCAACGGGTAGGGGAAATTATTAAAATGGTCCCTTCACTGTTTCACTGTTGCTCTCTGCTGTTAAGTAGTTTCTGGTCTCTCTGCTTGTGACTGTGTGACTTTGAGCATCTTGCCTGGTTTTTTTGTTGAGAAACAGAAATGCATTGTTTAAATTTTGATGGGACTGGTTTGGTCCCAACAGAGGCCTGTAACTGGCCAAACTTTTTAAAAAAGGCCTGTGTGTTTGGACAGGAATTTGGCTCCCAGGGATATGGTGTAGGTACTGGGGATGCTGGTCTCAATGGGCCAGGTTTGGTGGCAATGCAGCCCTGAAACTGGCCAAACTTTTTAAAAAGACATGTTTGCTTTGTCAGACATTTGGCTGTTGGGAATACGGTGTAGCTACTAGGGATGCTGGTCTGGATAGGCCTGGTTTGGTGGTAATGCAGCCCTGAAACTGGCCAAACTTCTTTAAAAAGGCTTGTTTGCTTGGACAGGTATTTGGCTGCCGGGGATACAGTGTTGGTACTGGGGATGCTGGTTTGGATGGGAAGCATTTGGTTGCTATACAGGCCTGTAAGCGCTCTCCTTTTCAATAGAGGAGAACGTAGGTAGGAGCATGGCAGAAGAGAAGGCTTCAGACAACAAGGAGACCCCTTTCCTCCTGTCCCCCACTGAACCCATCTCATCCCCTTACTCTTCTCGTACACCAAAACCAAACCCTTTCCCTCCTACTGTCCTCTGTTGTCCTTCTCTTCACTTTCATTCTCTTCTCAGAAGAGAATGAAAAGGATGCCATGAAAAGCGAGGATTTGAGAGTTCAGGATAAATGTAGGCAATGGCAATGTAATCTATTTTTGTAACCTGCTATGGTTAATTTGGACCCAGTGGGAGAGAGAGGATGGGACCCCAGTAACAGGGCTCTCTATCCCCCAGTGGAAATGCTTCACACAGCATCAAGGAGTTCCCAATGTTAACTAATGTAATCTCCATCAATTGCTAACCCTGGGAACTCCTTGCTGCTGGGTTAAGCCATGCCACTGGCCTACCGTTGCCCCTGGATTTGGCCTCCGGCGGCAAAGCCACCAGCAGAAGGTTTATTTTTATTTATATTTATTATATTAATTTATATCCCACCCCTCCTGAGAACAGCTCGGAGCGTCTAACAATGGGTATTTTCAGACATTACGAGATCACAATGAACCACGGTGAATACCCACCTGTGGTCACTGTGGCTCGAACGTCTGTTTGGCGGTCGCCAGATGTTCGCCACGGTCAATACCCGCATGGGGTCAATTTGAACCATGCTTCCCGGGCTAGCCGGGGGAATGTCCCAGGAAGCGTGGTCAAAGAGATCCCCAGTGGGGACCAAAAAAAAGTAAGGTCTGGCCGGTTGCCACGGCCCGGGATCCCCGGCGGGATCCCGGGCCACGGCACATCCGGCCCGATGCGGCAGCCACAGTGGCCCCGCCGCCCGCCCGTCTCCCGGAGGGAAGGCGGCGGGGTGCGTGGAGGGGGCGGGGCCGTGCGGCCGCACATTGCACCGCGCAGCCCTGCCCCCTCCCAGATTCCCCACCGGGATCCCCCAGGCATGTCTATATGGCGTGACGGGGTGACCCCGGCGGGGAATGAAAGGGTTGTTTTCGGTACGGGGCCAAGCGGCCCCATAATGTCTGAAAACACCCAATATCAAGACATAAAATACAATTATAAAAATATATTAAAACAATCATAAAATTGCACAATAAAACATGGCTAGGGTAAAAAATAAAATACACAAGGGTGGTGGGAGATAACCCCACCCAACCCCCCTCCCCAAAGGCCTGGGTGAACAGCCAGGTCTTACAAATTCGCCGGAATGTGAAAAAGCTTGGGGCCAGATGAGCTTCCTCCGGTACGGAATTCCAAACGCGTGGCCCGGCCACCAAGAATGCCCTCTCCATTGTGTCCCCCCGCTTAACACAGCCCGGCCACCAAGAATGCCCTCTCCATTGTGTCCCCCCACTTAAATGGGGGACTTCCAAGAAGGCACCCCCGGCAGACCGAAGGAGTCGCTCTGGGGAGTGGAGGGTGAGGCAGTCCCTGAGGTATGAGGGGCCCAGACCGTGAAGGGCCTTATAGATTAACACCAATACCTTGAACCTGACTCAACATGCTATTGGCAGCCAGTGCTTAGTATGGAGCACAGGTGTTATGTCCCCGACAGGAGGTGGACCGCCACATTCTGCACTAACTTTATCCTCTGAACCAGGAACAAGGGCAGCCCCACATAGATCGCATTGCAGTAGTCCAGCCTCGAGGTGACAAAGGCATGGATGAGGGAGGCCAAGTCTGGGCCAAACACGTATGGACGCAGCCTCCACACCAGATATAACTGGCCAAAAGCGGCCTTCGCCACTACCTTCAGGCAGAGATCTGCATCCAGAATCACCCCCAGACTCCGAACCTGCTGAGCTATGGGAGGGCTAATCCCCCCAACCAGGGGGGTGCGACACCTCCCTCGCTCTCCCCACCAACATCACCTCCTTCTTATCGGGGTTGAGCTTCAGTCTGCTCTGCCACATCCATTCCGCCACAGCCTCCAAACACCAGGACAGCAACGAGACAGCAGGGCCTGGGTCAGCTGAAAATGAGAGGTACAGCTGAGTATCATCAGCATATTGGTGACATCGCACCCCGAACCCTCTCACAACCTCCCCCAAGGGCTGAATATATACATTAAATAACAATGTAGACAGGATAGAACCCTGAGAAATGCCGCAGGATAAAGCGCGGAAGCAAGATGTTTCAGCTCCCAACACTACCCGCTGGCTTCTCCCCGAGAGGAATGAGCAGAACCATTCAAGAACAGTCCCATCCAGGCCCCCCAGGTCACTCAGCCCACTGCCCCACCAGCAGCCCCCTACCCCAGGTCATGCAGTTCAACCCACCGACTGCCCAACCAGCCTCAAAAAACACCAGCCACCACTGTAGTTTACTAGTCAGCATTGTTACTTGTCAACAATGCAGTCATTCCAGGATGTTTACTAATCAACAGTGTTTCAGACCCTCCTCAGACCCCTTTCCTCCTGTGTGCTATTCTCTAGGTCTCCATAGACCGAGTCCTAGAGACTCTGCTCTGATAATAAATTCTCTTCTTGATTTGACATGCCCCTTGGCTTTGATTATGTCACTCTCTCCCAATGGAGTGGACTTTGGCTTTGGGTCAAGTGTTCCTCCATCACTTGGTATCCAATGGGGGTGGGGGCAGCCAACTGTTGCTGGTGTCAAATGTGGCAATGGGTCCAGTGCCTGGGTTAACTGAGTTGTCCCAGAGCATTAGTAATAAAAACTGTTCCCTTTGTAATTTAGCTGGAAAGGAGTGGGGGTGCCCAGTGGGCCTATCAGCACAGTGGCTCTGCACTCACAGACGGGAGGTGTGTGTACCCCTAGGCTGGGAAGTCTTGGATATATTGCTGTACACCCTTTCCTTTCCTCCTCCCCTCCCAGCACACAAGGGCAGGAGAAGTCAACATTTGGGTAGATGCACCCAGAAGAGGCCAGCAGTGGACTTGTTGGTCTGGCCAGGGGAGGGTATCCCCCTAGGTGATTCTACTATGTTCTCACCCCCATTTGGCACAAGCCCTGGTCTTAGCCTGGATACCCATTTGATTGTTTAATAAAAAGGGTTGCTGCCCCTTGAACCCAATTCCTGTATTTGACTTTCATTTCTTGGCAGCGGGGGTGCAAAGCTACATACGACATGTTGAAGAACAGAATATTTTAAACTGAAAAAAATGGGGGAAAGTTGATTGTTTTTATAGTAGAAACAAACTTTTTCAAAAGATTTTAACATTACCTAAGAAATCAAAAGTGTGACAAATGATCAGATCAGATAAAGTTTTTCAGATCTCTCAAAAATGAATATGTTGCTGCTTGATTTTCAGCATGTGTATATAGATATGTGTGCACATATTATAATCTATTTCTCCAACTATGTATAATATATAGAATTATAGACAAAATGGCTGAAAATTGATATTGTTTGTAATGTATATTGTAGACATAAAATTTTGTTTTCAGCAATTATAAGGAATGAATTCTTTGAGAGATGAAACAACAGAAGTATACAATCATGAATGTACAGAGAAAGTTATTTACTCTTTCTCAAAATATTAAAACCAGAGAATACCTAATTAAATTAACTGGCAGAAGATTTAAAACAAAATGAAATATTTTTAAGACAACACAAAATTAACCCATGGAGCTCCTTGGTAGAGAATGTTTGAAGACCAATAGCATAAAAACAGATGTGACAATAGCATGCTCTGGCCCGCTTTGTCCTGGATTTCACCTGAATGTGTATGCAGGTGCCATCAGATGCTGGTGTGGGATTGCCCCATGCCATGTTGGTAGCTAGCCCGGATTGTGACCTCAGAAAACTTAGAGGTCAAATCCCAAACTAAGACCCACTTTGACCGGGCCAAAGTGTGCCACAGCAGGCTATCACATCTGTTTCTAGGCCGGCATACCAACCTGGGTTGGTGGAGCCATAACTGGCTGTTATTTGCTGCCATGGCTGCCCATCATGGTGGGGGGCAGGGAGCTGTGTGCAGTACAGGTGCAGGGCTGATACGCTGCACATTCGTGGTTTTTCCTGCCCTCCCAAGACTCTACATGTGGTGGGACCATGCCCCAGCTGCGGGCATGTTTTTTCAGTTCCCCAACCCGCCCAGACCATGTCCACTGTAGTTTTCATTCCTGGGCTGTGTTGGAGTGCCCCAATGGCAAAATCACATGCGTTTCTACCCTCGGTTCAAAAAAAAAGGATTGGAGTCACTGTTAGAGGATGGCTTCATGAGCTCTATATGGTCTGGGATCCACATAGTCATGTGACCACCTCAATCCTCATGTCCTGGATCAGCCCCTGCAGTCAGCTGGGGGCGCCCACTTGGAGGTTCCCCGGGTGGCAACGTTCGACAGGGTGTTCTCGGTGTCCATGCTGAGGCTATGGAACTCACTAGGGATGGGCGAACATGGTTTGAAAGTTCAGAGTTCGGCCTGAACTAAGCCTGTTCAGATGACCAAACCCGAACCCGAACCGATCGAACCGAACTAGATTTTGAACATCGAAATGACTTAACAGTTTGGTCAGTTCGGATCGCGTTTGGGTGAGTTCGGGTGAGTTCAGGTGGCAAAAACATGTCACTGGAAGGAAAAACGTGACAGGGAGGGGAAGTCAGCTGAGGAGCAGACTTCCAGGCACCAGGGGTGGAGAGGCTTGGAGTAGCAGCCAGCCTGCCCAATCACCATCCCTTTTCGTCTCACACCACTGGCTTCGCAGTCTGCAATTGGCCATGGGCTAGACTGCATGGAGCCAATGGGGCTTGCGGTGAGGCAGGCACAGCAAGAAACAAAACTGATTGCCTCCCCCCTTCCCAACACCTTCT
>QEPC01009335.1:728150-738848 GCA_003113815.1 Sphenodon punctatus
AATCCGATAATGCCGGTACGCCCGGTACCGGCATTATTGGATACCGGATTTTACCGGTTTCCCGCCCCTACAATCCAGCCCAACATCCTGTTTGAGTCAGGATTAGAGCTGCAGTGAGTAGTCGTTTAGCTAGCCGCAGGTAATACCAGCATGTTCGGGCACCCCGATTAAGTACCCAATAACTGCCCCTCCCCAATCAGGTACCCAGTGCCCAAAATGGGAGAGTACATTTCACAAACAACAAACCTGTCTCAATAAACCAATCAAAGCGTGGGTGGAGATAATGGTTTTTTGTTTTCTTTTCTTTTATGCCTTCCTTTTATGTATTATATGTTTTATTTATATTTTAAAATATTTTAATTTTTGTAAGCCCCCTCGAGCTGCGTAGGCAGGAGAGGCAAGATATAAATAAATAAATAAAACAAAGGGAGCTTTGTGTGCATATTGGATGAATGAGCATGGTTCTCCAAAACTGAGGCTTCCAGAATCATCTGTATTACAATTATGACTGATGGTGATTTATTATTTTAATTCAGAGGTGAGAGAGTCTGAAAGACCTTTTTCATCCAAAAAAGACTCTGAAACAGAAGGTACATTAAATAGTTAATGTTCCTTCAGCTAGGTAGGTGGCTTCTTATCTTTCTCAGAGGCCCATCTGATACATGCTGGGCTTTCTTTCACCAGGACTGTGAGGTGAGGCTTCAAGGGATGACAGACTGCTAAAGAATAAAGACCTACTTCTCACCACATTGATCATGACTTATTCCTAACTTAAGTGGTGTAAAAGTTCACCGCTGACAAATACATCTTTTAATATATTTATATGAACATCCCCAAGCTGCCCAACATCCAATTATTTTTTACTGCTGACTGTACAGCAAAGCAGTCTATCCTCAAAAGAATTATCCTCCCATGTTAGGCTGAATTTTGTCTAAGCATTTTCTTTTTAAAAAAAAAGAGCATGTGCACATAAATGAAATTGGTGTTCTGAAACATGGATTAGTCATTGTGCACTGGGAACATTGCTCCCTCACAAGGGTAGTTTACAGATTCAAGAAGTGAGGAATCTAATGAGACATCACTGAGACTCGCCGATTCGCTAATAATAAATATGATTCATGATTATCATTTTTTTTTAAAAAGATATTTCAAAAGTTTGAGGGCATTGAAGAATGATAATCATAGGCACTTTAAACTTCCAGTACTTTCACAGAACTAAAACATTAAATTTCTGTTGGGCCATTAGTGATGTTACCTCCTCAAATTCCTGGCTATTCAAATAATATAGAACTTAACCTTCCAGCCATTCACAAAACTCACATTCCTGGTTTGTGCCACCATACCTCTTCACCCTCCCCCCCCCTTCATTTATGATCTTTTCCTTGTTCTGTCTTGTCTCTCTGTGCCTGGCCCTTGATCTGTGTCCTTGTCTTCCTGGTCTTGTTCCCCTTTCCCTGTTCTCATCCCCTGCTCTGGCCCTGACCCAATCCCTACACCCCATATATCTTTCCATGACCTGAACCCCTCTCACTCCATGCTCCTTACAGGGACCAACTTATGTTGGCTTCCCAAGAGGACTAGCCAGTAGCCACACATGTCACACAAAGTATGTCACACATCAAGGGTAGGAGAAGATGGGTAAGCAAAGTTGGGTTACTTTGTGACAAGGGGTGAGTGGAAGTATTGGTCTTATATGATGTCACATTGATGTGTTTGCTTCTCTACTAAAATAGTTTATTACACTGTTGGTGGCTTCCATAGGTATGTTCCCTAGCGTACACTTTTCTTCCTCCTTCTGTATCACCTCCAACTTTGCCCATCCCACTTTACCATTTTTCCTTCACGGTCTTTGCCTCTCTCCTTTGTTCCACTTCTCCGTCCCCACTCTCTCTCTCTTACTGTGGCCCGCTTCAGACAGATGTTGGTCTGGGATTGCCCCTGACTGTGTTGGTGGCTAGCCCAGGCTGTGACCTCGGAAAACCTCTGCAGCTGCATTCTCACCTGCGGCGGTGGTGGCGGCTGTGGGAGGGGCAAGGGAGATGCAGCAGCATGGAGGAGCTGGCTGATGGGAAAAGAGCCAGTGTGAATGGGGATCTGCCATGGCTTCTCTCACGCATGTCAGGGTGCAAAATCCTGCCCTGATGTGCGCGAGAGAAGCCGCGGCAGATCCCCATTCGCACCAGTTCTTTTCCCTCCTCTGCACTGCTGTGTCTCCCTCCCACTGCCGCCACCACCACTGCAGGTGAGAATGCAACCTGAGGTCACAGCTGGGATAAAGCCTTCCAACAAGGCCAAAATGAGCCACAGTAGGTTATTACATTTGTTCCTGGGCTGCCAACCCAGCCTGGGTGAGGTTGCCATGGCTGGCTATTATTGGCTGTCATGAGTACAGCACAGGGGTGGGACTGGCTGGCCAGCTAGCTGTTCAAACTTCTTCCTGCCCTCCCTGGTGGCTCGGCCATAGTCATGTGTGTTCGGCGGCCTGGCCTGTGTCCACCACAGTTTTCCTCCCTGGACCAGGTTAGGATGCCACCGCACCACCATCACATGTTTTTACTATGGCTGAAACGATTAGTACTTCGGGGTATTCAGACTGACAGATTTTTGAAGTTCTGAATAGTTAGTCCATGTACTTGGAGGCAATTCGGTGTTCTTGCTGAAGCTTCAGACTTTGGAGACCGAAGCACAGAACTTCAGAATACTTCAGAAACTTCGGGAAGTTGTTCCAAAGTTCTTGAACTCACAGCCAAACCACTTCCCAGAAAAGCAGGCTAGCAAGAGTGGGACAATCTCCCCAGAAGGCAACCCAAAAAAAGTGCAGCTGTATGCAGAAATTTAAAGAAAACAAAACCAAAACCCAACAGTAGTGTACCCCCAGCATGGTCCACCATCAGCAGTGAGTGCACCCAGTTTATCAATATAGTGATAATGCACCAGTCAAGCAGTGCACAAAAATTCAGGCTGGCAAGGAACATTCACTCAAGAAGAATACAACTCCTCCAGCAAGACAGTCTGGGACTGCATGGAGAAATAAATCCCACCAAAACAAGCCAGCAAGCACAGGCCCCATCAGCAATCACAAAATTGAGAACTCAGACATTCACACCACTTCCCCTCCAGGGGCTCCCTCTTCTTTGGCATGGAATTGTGGCAATGTAACTTGAACAGACCAAGCAAACTTGGGAAGTGGAGCCAAGCAGGGAGATGGTTCCCTTCTCATGGTTCCAAGTGACAACCAAGCAGCAGGCAGCAAAGTGACACCCAATCTTTTATTTCTTTTTTTAAAAACTGCATGGCATGGTAAAGGGTAACATAACCCCCATGACTGGCCCTGGCCAGGCCAGGCCAGGCCAAACCAAACCATACCATGCAATGCCAGACCAGGCACCCCTCTCCCCCTCCCTCCAGCTGATTACATACAGGCCCAGCAGCACCATAGCATGCAGGACAGTAAAATTCACCAAAGAGAATGGACACAATGGCTGCAGTGCAGACACTTTTATTTTGCCCTGACAGTCAATTGAAAAGCCGACCACCTGACTGGGCCAGCCAATCAAAACTTGCCATCTGGCTTATCATCACTCAATTGTTCCCTCCCATACACCCCTCCTACCAAATATGGCACTAAGTTTCATTTCCAGATGAAGCTCAACTGTCCATCAGCCCCCCCCTCATGTGTGCAGAAGTTTCTGAAGTTTTCCAAATAACAGCCTTGGTCCTTGGAACTTGGGAATTCAGCCTTTCTGAACCGAATACCTTAATATTCGGCATATTCTGAAGTTTTCCAAAGACTTCATTTCAGACCTAGTTTTTACTCATAGTGGGGGAATAGATGGTTGCTAGAGGTGAATTTAATTCAATGCTGATAAATAAAAGAATACTGACTTTCCAGAGGCAGTATTGGAAAATGCATTCTAGAAACAAATCCTAACCTTTATGGTAAATTGAGAGTAATTGCTTTCTTATTGGAGTAACTGCGGGGAGGATTTGACCCAATACAAAAAAATAAGGAATAAATAATTTTACCTTTTCAGCTACTGTATGTTGAAGGGCTAGCCAGAATGTGATAGCATTCCTTAGGAAACAATAAGTATAAATTGATTACCTAAATGGGGGAAATTATAAGGGAGTATTTAAAGATTATTCTAAAGGTTTCCCCCCATCTCTGTTTTAGAGGAAACCAATGATTGCATGAAAGAAGGGTATATTAAGAATTCAATATGAAAATGATTGAATAACAACCAAGCAATCCTTAATGGAGCTCAGTCATTTAATTGATCTAATGTTTAATTGCACATTTATTTCTTATTAACACCTTAGCTAAATCCTAAATGTTGACCTGGTTAGAAATCTTTTTTTTTTAATTGGAAGAACTCCTATTGGGATAGAAACTCAGCTGGTGTAAATCTATATGGCTTCCTTGAAATCCATGATATTGCATGGTTAAATAGCAGTTCAGAATCTCACATGTCTCCATTATGGATATAGTATCACCATTTTTTCCCAAGTGGTTTGAATGGTATCTTTTATTGAACCAACTGGTGGTGGTGGAAATAAGCAAGCTTTTGAACCACACAGGATCCTTCCCCTGGCATGTAGTGTAGCCAGTAGAAATATATAAAGTAAGCAAATGTAGAGAAGGACAAGGTATATATGAGAGGGCATCGATTGGGTGGGAGCAGGTAGAACAAGGTGGGAGAGAGGTAAAGAGAGAGAGAGAGGTCTTTGCAAGTCAGATTGATGAAGTTATGGTAAAAGAAAATGAATTATGCAGCTTCTGTGAATTCAGAACAGTTTCATTATGAAGTTGCACTTTCGTTGTGTGTAAGTTATCTCTTATATTGAAAAGAATCCAAAGGTCTGGTTTTTCAACATGGCTTACATGTGCTCCTCCAACGTCTAATGTAGGTGTTTTTCTTTTTGCTCCTGGTGATACAAGCACGCCATGTTAATCAGTGCTTAAAGAGAAATCTGAAACCTAAACCTGCATGGATACCAGTAGCTGTCTGATTTGCAGTAATCAAAATTGCTTAAAATTTATTAACCGATTTAACGGAGTTATCATATTCCACTTTCTATTGTTTACTGTGTTGTCACATTCCATTTTGCCATCCATTCTGTAGTTCTCTCAACTAGTTCTCTTTGCCCAGGATGCCTTTCCGCTTTATCCCATGGATCCAGGTTTCAAATTTTAAATGGTTTCCCATTGGATACCTGGTTTAAATCTATTGGATGCAGATTTGTTATTGATCTGTAAGCAAACAGGAAATAATAGCATGCAGAAAAATGGTGATTTAGTTAGGTGGTAAGTTGGTTATTATTTATTTATTTATCTATTTATTTTATTTTTTAAATTTATTACCTCGCCCCTCCTGTTATGCAGCAAAAGAAAATGCTATTAATTAGTATTTTGGTAAATTGGTTAACTGCTGTGGTATTTGGCTACTGCTTGGTTAACTGATTAAGTAATTGGAATTTTGTTCATTGGATATCTGAAATTACAGTCATGTGTCAGGGGCTACTGGGGAAAGGGTCTAGAAACATGTGCAAAATCAGGTCTGGGCCCAGGAGTAGTGTAAGATTGTATCCAGGGAGTCATGATCAAATAATGACTAATGAGGACAGATGAAAACTTAGTCCATGCCCCTAGCTTCCTGGTTGGTTGTTAGTCTTTATTTAAGGCTGGCCTGAAGCCATAAGAAGCTGGGTAGATCATCTATCCAGATCCTTCCTATTTTCTGTCTCCTTGGAACTGATTTTCATTTGACTGGAGGATGGAACTGCATTTCTCTCCTGTAGCTGGTTGCTTCCACCAAGTTCCCTTGGACTGGCTTGGCTCTGAATCTTATCGCACCTGCCCTCTTTTGTATGCCTGAATCTGTTCTGTTTGTCCTATCAGATGATCCTTCTGCTTACTCACCTGCCTGCCTACCAGTTTCGTCCTCCTGGGCCACCTGATCCAATATGTGACCCATTTGCAGGCTAGAAGCCTATCAGAATGCCAGGTTGTGCATGCCCAAGTCATCCCAGGGAGTAGCCCTACCTAAGCCAGAGTAGTGCAGTGGAATCAGCATGTGGTTTTGCAAAGCCAGAGTTGCCAGTTCAACAAAGGGGTCCTGACACTGTGATTACTGAATTAGTTATCTGCTTCAGTTCTACTTAAAGCCCCTGTATCCATGTAATTATGTGTAAATTTCAGCTTTTGTCGCAGCACCCCCCCAATGAGAAACAGAGACCGAGTATTGGATTAAACAGGCCACACTCTTTATTAATAGTTATCAAGACGGTGGGTGATTGCCCACGCAATATGGGTCCAGTATGCTAGCTAATTAACTCTTATTAACCCGAAACTGGCCGGGATGTGCCTTCCCGTGCCAGCTCCATCACAAACAAGGCTCCCCTTCGACAGCACCCTGGCTCTGGCCGAAAGGGGGAGCATCCCAACTGTGGGCTTGAGTAAGGAGGTAGGTACCCGCTAAGTCAGCAGACCGTGCAGGTACTTACTGACGAAACTGCAGTACCCCCCCCAGGTAAATAACCCCAGTGCATACTGCCTGCGCCTGGCACTGGGTGTCACCTCCCCATCTCTTAAGGAGATGACTCATTTCAATTCCTAACCTATTTGACCTACTATAGCATACTGGACCCCCGCAGAGTGTGACATTTATGATAAATAAAATCTGTCCATCGAATTGCACAAATTGTACGTGACCTATAGCACGTACTACAGTCCACTTAGCCAATTCACTTTCCAAATTAAAACTATTATAATTAAGAATTATAGCCAAATAATAATCTAATAAACCTATTTAACCTATTCTGCACTGTTGAAGGGGCAAAACGGGCGACCCTTGAAATCAGGCTAGTCGCTAAAATTCCCCTTCAGCTCCATAAGGGCAACCGGTAACTACCACAGTGCTAGAGGTGAGGTGGGTGGGCTGCTTCGCGCTCAATTCCCAACTGCCGCTCGCATGCGGCCAGCGCGACTCCGCCCCGCGTCAGGAGGGCGGGGCCAGATGAGACCAACGCGCAGCGTCTCTGCGCATGCGCACCCCGCTGTTGCCATGCAGATTCTACAGCGGCCGGAAGCACGCCGCTGTGCCCGGCCGCTCTGATCACCTCCGTTCTTCTCCGCCTCCCATGGACGGGGGCCGGACAATTACCCCGTCGCAGCCATTATGGCGGCGAAGGGGGCTTTTTCAAGTTTCTATTCTTTATGTTTTCAGAGTTTTAAAAAGCTTGAAAATGTGGCCAAAGCGCAACCAAAAGATTCAAAAGGAGCCCCTACCCAATATTTATCATTTAAGAAAATCTTTTGAAGGCCCCTTGAACGTTTGGGTTGTGCTTGCGGTTCTGAAATGATCAGTTAGGAGATGAAGTGAAGTCTCATCACCTACAGATCAATTACTATCCTGATTGTTATTTGACGTACTTTTCTTTTCTTTGTTGCTGCCTGGAATCAAAGCCAACTCCTAGGCAAGGAAGAACTATCAAACACAAAGTACATCAATATCTGGAGGAGGAAAAAAAGGGAAATTTTATTTTTAAAATGATTCACTTCATTTAGGTAGAAAGAGCAATGGAAGGACGAAAGGTCTTGTCAGGGCCCGGAACTCGAGCTAACACATACTAATTAAGCACTGTTTAAAGTATGTTGACACATGGCATAAACTGAGTTAAACACCTTTACAAATGTGCTAGTGAATCACAGACTTCTCCCCAGAGTCAGGAGAGAAAGAGAGAACAGAAAATGCTGTTTTTAAACTGCTGGGGAGGAAGTGAAAATGTGCAGTGCCCTCATTTCAGGTCCCTTTGTATCAGCCTTTTCACTTTTCAATCCAAGCCTGTGAGAAATCCCAGGAACACTGATTTTAATTTTACTGGATGCAGAGTATGCTTGTTTGCATAAAATATATTGTTTATTATAGTGGGATGCTGATTATTGAGGGCTTTCAAGCATTTTAATGGAGTTTTCCATGCAGGAAAAAAATAAGGTCTCCACATTCCTCTGCATATTGTTCCAGTGAAGATAGGTTTTTAAAGTCTATTTCACATCCAAAGCATGAAGCTATCTTCCTAGTGATATGTGGGCTTTGAGAAAAAATAATAGAGAAGATGATTGATTTAAGTGGAACTCTTTTCTGGTTTGTCTGTGTAAAAAGTCAAGACCTCTGCTAAGTGACATCTTTTTGAGGTAGAAATGAAGATGGAGTCCTTAATTGCTAAAAAAGTCAATTCATCTGAAGTTCTCAGAAGTTTATTTGAGAAAATCGTCACATTTTAAAGCTGTTTGCAGTGAGGAATAATGATTTTTAACATCCCTGCATTGATGAAAATAGATTAAACAAGAATCAGGTCAAAGTGGGATGTTGCAGCTGTCCATGAGAAAGAGATAGAACTCAGAGTA
This sequence comes from Sphenodon punctatus, assembly GCA_003113815.1. Lineage (NCBI taxonomy): Eukaryota > Metazoa > Chordata > Lepidosauria > Sphenodontia > Sphenodontidae > Sphenodon > Sphenodon punctatus. The sequence continues at coordinate 736,558 of QEPC01009335.1, forward strand.
AGTTCTTAGTAAACAAGTGAATATTTGCATCAAAATTAAAATGTGATGAATTTTGTACGTTAAAAAGCTTGAATTTGAATTTCTAACATACAATATCCTAGATATTTGGCAAATTTCATTAGAAATAACTTGCTTATTTTTGAAATTCATTATTCCAAAATGTATTAATTTAACATGTGTATACAGGCAGTGATTATTAGGGCTGAACTGAACAGTAAAAAAATAATTGTGAGTATTTCCTGTTTTCTGAGGATCAAGCCCAAATTTTCCACTAGTTCTCAGTAACACAGACAAATACTCAGTACTATGTATTCGGGGAAATGATCAGTATTTTACTGAGTATTTTTCTGAGTACCGAGTCCCCTTATACAGGGGCAGAAAAAAACCCTATTAGGGGATATATGCCCTGGCTCCCCTTCCTCCCTGTTCCCATTCTCTACCACTTCCCTATTTCCCCCTTTGCTCGACTGAGGATTTACTGAGTACCAAGTACCTTACTGAGTACCAGGCCAAGTTTTCGGTACTTGGTAAGATCGAGTCAAATACCAGAATACTTGGGAAAGACAGAGTAATTCCAAATACCTAGTTTCAGCTCTAATTAATAGTTATCATCTAACTGAAGTCAAAGTAGTCAAATAAATACAATTTGAGTAAGATGAAGTCACACTAAGTGCTCTCAAAAGATGTGAATGTAATAACCAGGGCATGAGTGGTCTTTTCTAATGGTTGCTGCTAAATCAGAACTTTAGAATTTAGTGCAGACCTGGAACACAGAAAGATGAGACAAGCAAACCAAACAAAGTTGCAATATCGGGATGAGGATCAGAGGTTCAAAGTCAAAAGTTAATCCAAACCAGACAAACAAACCTTAAGGATAATCCAGATGAAGTATCAGTATAGAGATCTGGGGCAGATTTCAGCCATGATGATTCAACCTCATTTAATCTGAGTCTGATAAAATTGAGAGCATCCACAACAGGGTCCCTGTTTCATTACAGATCTAGCCTGGAAGGTGGAAGTCATTGCTGCTTCCATTGGGAGTCTGTGGATTGGGAGTGGGAGTCCCTGGTGGGAATCACTGAGGCCAACTTCAGGTTATGGGGGCTAGGTGTGGCTGTGGGTGCTGGAGACCAGGGAGCAGGTATCACCAGGACCAGTGAGGGGTGCAGGGAGCAGAGAGTAGGGGTTACCTGACAGGTTACTTGACCAGTGGGACCCTCAGCCCCATTTTTGCCCCTGTGATTCTCTCTTCCCCAGCTCTGGTGCACCTGGACACCCTGTTCCTTGCTCTCACCTTTTCCACAAGCTGGCTGCCCCAAATTTGCCTACTCGCAATGACAGCAGTGGTAGCTCCCCATTCCTAGGCTGAAGCTGCTGCTGCTATCATTCGGAGGAGGTTAAAACTGATTACAGAGAATGTTAGGAGAACCAAATCCAGATTAAGGAGAATAACAGCACAAGGAACTGTTACAGAGCTTCCCATCCCACCACTTCGGTATGGGAGGAGCAGATTTTAAAATGTCCTTTGCCTACTGTGGGATACAGTAAGCTAAGGACATCTGGGGCTATGAAAACAACTAAAGGTGAAATGAATATTTGATGTGAATATGTTATCTATTCAGTTAAGCTGTTTCAATTTGACAGAATTAATTTTCTTCCTGCTTCACCTGGATTTTTGTTTCATTTATTCATTTATCAATTATTTATCAATTATTTATGATGATGATGATGATGATGATGCATTTATATAGCACCAGCAATGTACCTGACACTTTACAGTTGAAGAAAGAGACACGGTCCCTTCCCCATCGGGCTTCCAATCTAAGAGAGACCAGGGTAGGGGGGAGACAAAAGGTGGGGGAAACAAAGGAATTGGCGGCGACGGGGTAATTGTCGAGCCCCCCCCCCTTTTGGGGGAAAGGAGCGCGGAGGCAATAAGGGGGAGATAGTCCTGAAGCCACAGCTGGGGAGCATGCTAGAACGCTCACCAGCGCCACACCTCTGTTGCCGGGCAGAAGAGCACTGCATCGCACGTGCTGGAGACGTGACCCCTCCCACTTTAGACTGGGAGGGATCATGAGGGCTGTTGAGCCTGCATTCGGCTAGACACAGGGAAAGAGTCAGCAGCAAGTGAGGCTGCTGCTGCTGACTAGGTCTAAAAGGGCAGAAGGCAGATAGAAAAAACTTTAAGAGTGAGATGGGCCGCAATAAAAGGAAAGCGGCAAAGGAGGGAGCTGGACAACCAGCCTCCCAGGGGAATGCCAGACGGGATAGGAGGGTGGGAGCACCTC
>QEPC01009335.1:744620-756469 GCA_003113815.1 Sphenodon punctatus
GGAAAGGGCATGCGCTGTCCACTGGACTGGGAAGCTACTTACCTTCTGGCTCGTGCCCAGGGTCGGGCTTGTTCCCCCGGTTTTTCGGCCAGAGCCTTTGTGTTGTCGAAGGGGGAACTGTTTTTGAAACGGCACTGACGCTGGAAGGCACATCCACGCCAGTGACCAAGTTAATAAGGTAGTTCATTAGCTAGCATACTGGACCCGGAATTGCCGGGCAATTTACCCATTGGCCTCTCTGGTTTTTATGAATAAAGAATGCGGCCAGCTATTTAACCAAGCAATGCCTCCGTGTGTCATTGGGTGCGCCGACAAGGATACATACATGAACTTGTGAGGTTGCAGGTCCATGTGCTTGGCTTAGATACAAAGGTGTAGTTACTCATTTAATGTTAAACAAGATACAGTGATTCAGGATACATCAGCAAGTGAGCAAGGGGAACGAGGAGTCAGGGAAAACTTGATGGAAGAGCTGGGTTTTGAGGAGGGATTTGAAGATTTGGAGGGAGGAAGCTGAGCAAATGTGTTCAGGGAGGGAGTTCCAGGCATGGGGGGGCTGCCAGGGAAAAGGGGAGGATGCGTTTTGAGGAGCAGGGGAGCCATGAGCAGCCAAGAAAGAGGAAGAGCGGAGCTCCCTGACAGGAGCTTAGCGGGAAATGAGTGCTGAGAGATAGAAGGGAACAAGGCCATGAAGAGCCTTTTGTTTAAAAACCAGGAGTTTGTGCAGATTGTGTTCAGGAAGAGAGAGCCAGTGGAGAGAGGAGAGATTGTACATGGTCAAAGTGGCGGTCAAGGTGGATTACCTTGGCAGCAGAGTTATGAACTGAAATGATGAGAGTAAGGTGAGAGCAAGGAAGGCCAGTGAGAAGGAGTTTGCAATAGTTGAGGCGAGAGATGACCAGGCACGGACAAGGGTTTTAGTAGAGGAAATAGTGAGGAAAGGATGGATCTTAGCAATGTTGTACAGAGAGAAGCAACAGGATTTGGCAACAGAATTGATCTGAGGTTTAAAGGAGAGAGAGGAGTCAAAGATGAACCCTAGGCTATGTGCCTGAGGGACAGGCTGGATGTTGATCCCATCAACGAAGACAGAGAAGGAAGAGAAAGAGAGGAAGGATTAGGGGGGGAAGATGGGTTTGGTTTTAGCCATGTTAAGCTTGAACTGACGATGAGACATCCAGGCAGAAATGTCAGAGAGGCATTTATTGAGATGAGACTGGATAGAGGGAGAGAGAGAGAGAGGGTGTGGAGAGAGAGTGTTTGGTATCATCAGCATACAAATGGTATTGGAAGCCATGAGATTCCAGGAGTTTGTCTAGGGACACAGTGTATAGAGAGAAGAGAAGGGAGCCAAGGATGGAATTTTGGGGAACTCCAACCAAGAGGGAAGAGAAGTAGAGGGGGCACCAGCAAGAAACACATTGAAGGATCGGTCAGAGAGGTAGGAAAAGAACTAGTTGAGGACTGAGTAATGTATAGAGTCAAGTAAGAGAGAGTGGTCGACAGTGTCAAAAGCAGCAGAGAGATCGAGGAGGACAAGGATGGAGTAGAGGTGATTGGATTTTGCTAAGAGAAGGTAGTTATTTATTTTAGCAAGAGAAGTCTCAGTAGAGTGGAGGGGGCAGAAGCCAGATTGGATAGGGTCAAGGGAGGAGTTGGCGAAGAGGAAGTCAAGGCAACAGGTGTACACAGCACATTTCAGGAACTTAGAGATAAAAGGGAGGAGAGAGATGGGATGGTAATTAGAGGGATTGGAAGGATCAAGTGTAGGCTTCTTGAGGATAGGAGAAACAGTGGCATGTTTGAAGGTTGGGGGAAAGGAGCTGGTAGAGAGGGAGAGATTGACTGTGTGCAGGAGGGATGGGGAGACAGTGGGTGTGATAGAGATCAGGAGGTGAGAAGGGATAGGATCAAGGGGACAAATGGAAGGGTTGGAAGTGGAGTGCAGGGAGGTTATTTCCTCAAGTGGGACTAGGGGGAAGGAGGACAGGAGAGAGGGGGAAGAGAAGGGGGAAGCAAACAGGGGATTGAAAGTAAGTTGGAAGCAATATCAAGGCAGAGTTTATCTTGTTAGTGAAAAATGAGGCGAGATTATGAGCACCGAGCGAAGAGGGGGGTGGAGGACAGGGGGGCTTGAGAAGGGAATTGAAGGTTTTGGAGAGGAAGAAGCCCACATCACCACCATGACTTTCTGGGTAGGGTGAGAGGGTGAAGGACAGGTCTCCGAAGGAAAGGTCAGCGGGCGTTACACTGTCACATGGGGCGTTACACTGTCCATGTGTCAGTAAAGACAAGAAGCTGGAGGGAGCAAGAAAAAAAAGATAATGAATAAAAGTTGATTTTTTTTGATGAAGCAGCAATTCCAAAGAGAACAGGAAAAAGGGAATTGGTTAGGGAGTAGACAGGGTATGGTAATGAGGTTGGGAGAGGGGAGGCAATGATGGGAGTGAGGGACAGGATATGAGGATGAGCGGTGGGGTGGAAGGGCTGCCTGGGGGCAGGGGAGATGGTTTGGCGCAGGACTGAGGGATTATGACGAGGTAAGAAAGAAGTTGAGTGAGGAAGAATTGAGGAGATAGAAGTAGGGGCAGAGAAGAATAGAAGGAAGATAGGAACTGATGGGCTGGAAGGGGAAACACAGAATAACCATGATAGCAAAGGAAGGCTGGAGGAAGGTAGGGATGGGCGAACAGAATGCAGTTCGGATGTTCAGATGTTTGGTCATTAGGTTCGAAATCTGAGTTTGGGTTCAGCCGAGTTTGGGTTGGCCGAACTTGGCCGAACAGTCAAAAATAGCACTATCAAAACCGAAACTGAAACCTACTTTTTGGTCCTGAAAAGAAGTTTTTCCTGCCCCCGAACTCATCTGAACTCATCCAAACACAACTGAACTGTTCGGTCATTCGAGAGTTCAGTTCGGACATTCGGTTCGGACATCCAAACAGACCGAGTTTGGTCTGAACGCCAAACATCCGAACCGCGTTCGCCCATCTCTAGAGGAAGGAGCCCCTGTAGAGCTGGGCAGAGAAAATGTAGCAGCAGAAGTAGACTGAAGCAAAGTGAATTACCTGAGGTTGTTGGAATATCCTGTTGAAGACTAGAGTGATGTTATGGTGCGCGCTGTAAATCAGAGTTCATTTTCGTTGGGTAGTGCCAAAACAGAATAACCAGATAACCAAAGTGAACATCCAAATAAACAAATAACTGAATACCTGATTCAGATGTGGATACTATTAAGACATTCTGATGGCTTTCTAAATATGTGATTCACATCCATGAATACAAATTATGTTATTCATTTTGCCGCTAATAAAAACAATGAGATTCCAGGACGTACAGATATTGATTTCCCTCTTGCCTTTGCAGCCTTTGAAATCATTCACACCTGCACAAAGTGGGTGTAGAGGGCTGCCATTTAGAGCTGGTAACATTTCACTCCTAATTTGCGCCAAAAAACCCAACGTGTTGACAAGACACAATGTGCAAAGCAGGGGGGAGAATTAGGCTCAAAAGCAGCAAGCGTATTGAAAGCAGCAGCAATTCACTTCAATTCTCTTCCCCCCTGAGTCTAATGGTTGCCTGCTGCTGAAGCAATTTATTTTCTCTTCAGAGTTGTATGTTGTCAAAGGTGAGGCTTCAGAGTGATCAGCGAGTGAGTTTGAGACCCTGAGTCTCCCCCTACTGAAGTCAAAGCTCCCTCTAATTTTAACAGCATCAGAATCAGGCTTCAGTAAAGAAGCTGAAAAAGCTTTAAGTGAGGTTCAGTCATTAAGGTTAGGGCTAACATGAAATTCTGACTCGCATTCCACTTCCGGTGGAATCAGTGGGTGCAGCCACATGGGATAGAGTAGAACCAGTCCCCCATCATCCCTAAGGTGGGCTGGGCAGTTTCAGCAGCCTGCATTTTGGGCAGGACATGATCGGCCCTTGTGGGGAAGCCAGGTCCTGCCACATCCTGGAGTGGGCTCGGGAGCTGGCTACATGTGCAGGTGCCCAGTCCTGCCACCTACCGTTCCCTCCCACTATCCCGCCCCCAACTGTGATGTGGCTGTGCAGGAATGGTGAATGCACCCACCACTCCAGGGTGCCAGCAGACCTCACCGTGGGGTGGGGCAGCATGGGGACCATCCACATGAAAGGCAGCTCCTTAACCTGATCTGGGCAGTGGGACCCCACTTTGGGCAGCATTGCTAAGCACTTTGCCTCTGGTCTACCCCAGCAGACTCAGCACGGTGAACATCTGATGGCAGCTGGCCATACAATGTGCTGGATCATGGGGTAAGGCTACCCAATGTGTGGTAACACTGTTCAAATCAGGTTAGCATTTTGTGTGGCTTCACCTTGTCTATTCTGATCATTTTGGTGAAATGCAAACTGGAATATGATCTGGTCTGTATTTTGCCAAATCTAACAGATTAATTTCTTCCTATATAATGTACATTTACAAAATGGAAGATGCAAAATGGAAGATGCAATGGAGGGTGCAAGATAGTGCTAGAGGTCAGAACTTTGGATGGCATTCCGCTGAAGATTTAATTCTGACCAATGTTCCAAAAATGAGGACATTTTACGCAAAGACGAAAAGCTGGTTTTGATTCAGCTCCACCAGAGCAGTGGGCAGACATGGTTTCTCTCTCTCTCTCTGGGGGTGGCAGCAGCGGGCACAGATGGCATCTTTCTCACATGTGTGTCGGTGGCAGCTGTGGGCAGTGGGCACCTAGTATATTTTTCTCTCATTCAGGCTGGCGGGTGGGCAGCAGGAGCAGGTGGCTACGGAGCCCTGAGTCTTCCTTATTCAGCTTGGCAGAACCCCGGTGATCAGAAGGGTAAGGCTTCAACTTGCAGGCAGTGCCCCAGGGTGGCCTGGCACCATATGAGGTAGGGGAAATGGCCCAGGTGGGCACTGAGCAGTTGGTAGCACCCCAGAAGTAAAAGGGTGTGTCGTCTTTCAGAGAGTGCCTGGAGGGGAGGCAGAATAATATGAGAGGGAGAGAAAGTACGCATTTGGGAGGAGGGGTTTGGAGCAGAGAGAGATAGAAAAGCCAGGACGGAGCAGGAGCAGCAATGCTGACACAGGAGTTGGCAGTGTGTCCCTCATACCAACTCACAGGACAGCTCGAGGAACCTGCCCCTAAAGAAAGCCTGACAGTTTTTTGTGCAGAATTTGAATGAGGGGGATCTCCTGGTTACGTGTGGTGGTCTCTACACTGAGGCCATTTTTGGATGAGTCAGGGAATCTAAAAGCAGATTTTTAAACCAGCTAGATTCTTCAGAAACGGCCTGAGTGTCTCAGTGGCGGTAGCACACGCAGGGCTGAGGATCAACCCCAATATAAGTTGGTGGATTTGGAGGTGTAAAAGGGGATGCAAAAGAGGCTCTCTCTCCATCCCCACATGCACCCAACTGCTACAAAAGTTTGACTTCCTACTTATCTTTGGGCCGTCTAGTCCTCTACTAAATTAACCTGTTCAATCAAACGTTTTTAAGAGAGAACACACACACTATTATGAAGTGTTCCATTAAGAGGACAGATTCCTGCAGGCACTTTCTTTCTTCATGGGGCCTGCTACAAGGACTTGATGTAACTCTGTTACAGGGCCACGTTAAAACAGCCATAGTCTTGATTTTGTCCACAGGCTGGAGTTCCCCACTCTTGGTAGATGATCTCAATCTTTGCTAGATGGATGCTGCCTTTTCAAGATAACTGGACACGGGGAATGATCAAGCAATATTCTTCAACATAAAATGCAGTGAAAATAGACAAAGCTTGACTAGTGCTTTATTTTCCTTTTAGATTTTCTTTTTATGTTTTGCCCTTGAATGATAACAATAAAAAGGCTATTTAATTTAGATCTAACAGTAAAATTATGAATATTTTATTTTACTCTCCAGTTAACTGTTCCATAGCTTAAGGTGCTTCTTGTACAAATGACCGAGACAGTGATGCGCTTGCTTGCACCTCTGAGACATTTGATAAAAAACACATATGAAATTGGATTACCTCATGAATATAAAGTGATGAGAAAAGGTGCTTCCTAAAGGACAGCCAAAGGGAACATAGTGACTTTGCCTTGTCTAGATTAGATTTGTCTTACCAAAATGCAAGGTTGTTCTTTTTTCCCATCAGCTTTTAAACGTGATCCACAAAAGGAAAAGTAAGGGCATTTCTAAACAGGTGGGAGGCGGGGCTGGTGGGTGGGAGAGGGTTTAGACAATGGCAGATGTATGTGCCCTTGGTTTGCACATCCATCCACCAGTCAGCCACCCATGTCCCTGCATGGTGCAACCCAGGATTTTCTGAGTTGCTCAGTGCAGGGAGATGGATGGAGGTTGGTTGGGTGCATGGGTTGTAGGAGCGCATGCCCGTCCCCCCGCCACACTTTTACATGGGTGCTACCATAAGTGTCCATCGGGTGGATATGCCTGATAGTGTCTCATGTTAAACCGTCCTAAGACTGACTGACTGATACAGTGGTGGGATGGGGGCCGGGAGCAATGACGTATTTCTTTCTAATGTACTAATATATAGAGAACTCCAAACGTTGAGACGGATGGATACTCATGAATATATATCCATCCGTCCATCCATCCATCCATCTCCATGTTCTTAAGAACACCATGGGAGTACAATTGATGGTATATAATTTCATGTAACTAGTTTGATTTGTTTAAATCAAAGTAACAAGTAACTACTCTACTTCTGTAGCATTCAGATGAACAGTAAAGTGAAGTAGTACTGTGGCAATCTGCCCCATCTTAAAAGCAATGGGTGTTTTCAGACATGAAAGTGGCTGGCTTTAGCGTTCTTAAGCATGCTTTAGCATATTTTCTCTGCAGGCCACCATCAAGTACATTCGTGTCCACCAGATATTAGCAGAGGATGGATTCCAACTAGGGCTGTACTAAACAGTACTTCTGGGTACCTGGGCCAATTTATGATGTTCCAGGTAATCAGCTCAGGTAAATGGCGGCCCTTCGACACTGTTTCTGAAGTTTCAGAATTCAAAAACAGAATTACGGACATTGGAAAACTATGGAACTTTGGAACACGAAAACACAGAACTTTGGAACTATTTGGCACCAACTCAGCACCTCAGCTGGCAGAACAGTAGAAGTTACACTTTACAATCAGGCTCTGCTGTGCCATGTGACAGCCACAGCCTTGGTAAAAAGCAAGAAGACAACACACACAACCCCGCGAAACAGTGTGAAATTGTGTGGATAAATAAATCCCACCAAAAGCCAGACAGCCCAACAGACAACATTATAACACGCACAAGAAAGAAGCTAGACTTTTACACATGTTCACACCCCAGGGGTACCCTCTTGGCATGGCATTGGTATTGTAGCACTGGTAACTTCAACAGACCAGGCAAGTGGAAGTGGAGTCAGACAGAGAGATCCCTCTGGCCTCATGGTGGCAAGTGCCAACCAAGCAGAAGGAAGTGGCAATGTAGCACTCTTATTAATTATTAATTATTATTAAACTGCATGGAATGGTAAAGGTAAATGTGTAACCCACTTCCCCCATGATTGGTCCTATGGACAGGACAGGCCAAACTAGGCCAGGCACCCCTCCCCCACAAAAAATTACTTGCAGCTCTAGCACTGTTGCACACAGCCAAATTCAACAAAGAGAATGGGCAATGGTTGCAGCCACTTTTATTTTGCCCTTCCAGCCAATCAAAACTTGCCACTTGGCTTGACCAGCCAATCAGAACTTGCCATCTGACTTACCATCACTTAAATCTCTCCTCTCATACCCCCTCCTACCAAATATGGTAGGGATGTGCAAACGTGGTTCGGATGTTCGGAGTTTTGACCGAACTCGGTCTGTTCGAACGTCCGAACCGAACATCCGAACCGAACTCGAAAACAGCCAAACAGTTCAGTCATGTTTGGGTGAGTTCGGATGAGTTTTGGGGTGAGAGAAATGTGAATTCAGGTGGGGAAAAACGTGACTGGAAGGCGGAGGCAGCTGAGGAGCAGACTTCCTGGCACCATGGGTGGAGATCAGGGGTTGTTTCACGGCCAAATGATACCGATACTGAAAAATATCTTCGAATTCGGTATCGGTATCGATAGCACTATTTTTGAATGTTCGGCCAGGTTCAGCCGAATTGAACTCCACCGAACCGAACAACCGAATCCAAACTCAGGTTTTGAAATGAACGACTGAACGTCCGTACATCCGAACCACATTCTGTTTGCACATCCCTAAAATATGGCACTAAGTTTCATTTCCAGAAGAAGCTCAACTTTCCAGCCATGTACACAGTAGCTTCCAAAGTTTTCCAGAGTTTTCCTTGGAAAAGTCTTGATCCTCGGAACTTTGCACTTCAGACTTTTGGAACTAAGTATTGGAATCTTTGGTAAATTCTGAAGTTTTCAAAAGACCAAGTTTCAGCTCTAATACCAAACACAGTCCAGGCTAGTTTCTACCACTGTTGGGATCCCACTTCCCAGCTTGGAGTAAAGCGGGCTTTCATGTTTGAAAGCCCTCTTTACTCACCTTGTTCCAGAGTGGGCTGGGTTCCATGGCGGCCATCACTGGCCTTCATTGCCACCAGTCAGGAAGTTTTTGGCTTCTGGTCATCATGTGTGGGTGGGGCCGGACCAATGCACATCCTCCCAGTTGCCTACCCTTCCCATCAGCCAGGTCCCCTTCACATTAGTTCAGGCCCTGGCCGGATCGACTCTGGAAGGGGTAAGTCCATGATGATGCTTTAGCACCATCACATATGAAAACACCCAATGATTCATGTCTGTGGTCATGAAGGGTGTGAAGATGGGACATCATTTGTATTCATTTTAGTTTTCTTTTTTCATTTTAGTTTTCATTTTTATTTGATGAAAATTATACATTTTCAGGGGGTTTCATGGAAAACCTGTTTGTTTTGTTTGTTTGTTTTATTAAAATATTTAAAATAATATATTTTTAAAAAATACTGCGCATGTTAAAAATGGCCACCAGACCCATTTTGGTAAAAGGCAGCTGGTTGTGTATGCACAAAACCTCCACTGCACATGTGCACACTAGGGATGTGTGAACACCGGGGGGTTTGGTGTTTGGTCCATTTGGGGTTCGGCCCCCCGAAACCATTTGGGTTCTGGCTGTTTGACCCGAACTTGTTCAGCTCAAACTTGTTCGGGGGGGCTGAACCCATTCTGGCAGGGGTGGGGGACAGGGGGAACCCGGTTTTCCCTCCCCTCTCCAGGCTGCACAGGTGGAAGGGGTGCCGGGGGTCACATCCGTCCCCCCACTCTGCCCAGCCTCATTTTTTTTTTAAACCCCCACCCTAGGGATCAGCCTACCTGTTGGTGCCGGGGTCCCAGCCCCGGGTCTGGCAGTGGCGGCGGCAGTAGGTCTGGTGGCGCTCCGGAGTGCTTCAGCCCTCTACTAGGCCTTCCAGGTCACATGACCCAGAAAGCCTAGTAGAGGCCTGAAGCACTCTGGAGTGCCACCAGACCCGGATCCGCTGCCACTACCACCACCGGACCCAGGGCTAGGGCTGAAGCCCCAGCCTCAGCCCCACCAGGTAGGGCGATCCCTGTGGTGGTGTTTGGTTTTTTTTTAAAAAAATTACGAGGCTGGGTGGGGGGGAGCCCCTGCGTCCCTTCCACCCATGCAGCCTAGAGGGGGGAGGGAAAACAGGGTTCCCCCCTGTACCCTGCCCCCGCCCGAATGGGTTCAGAACCCGAACTTTGTTCAGCCTGTTCGGGCGGGAGACAGTTCAGGTTCGGGGTGTTCACGAACGGGCTGAACACTGAACCCTCAAACCACGTTCACACACCCCTAGTGCACACTGGGCGTCTAGGCCTTCTGGAGCTGGAGCTCCTGCACCTATTATAGTTGGTCTCCACCCTCACACTGAGTGTTCACATGAGCAGTTATGTCTAAATACAAACCTAAATAATAAAGGTGTACTCCTGCTTTTTCAGGAGTACAGAATTCTCTTTCTATTCCTGAATAATACTGGTTTAGCAGTTTGTTCATGTGAATGCTTCAGGAGTAAATCTAAAGTAAGGCCAAACTAAATCTAATGAATTACTCATTGGAACATGGCCTAAGGCTAATACAATGACAAGGTTCAATTCTACTTCCAGGCCACTAAACAGTGGCTGGCCAGCCCTAATTTCCAGTAAGAGAGCTGAGGACAAGAAAAACAATCACCCAGTAAAACTAGGATTTGAACTCAGAGCACCAGTTCCAAGGTCAACACACTAGGCTGTAGACAGCCAGGTTAGTCTCTTTTTATTACTGTGCCACAGTGACTGCATGCTTAAGACATTTGTAGCAGGGGGCTTCCCAGGGCCACACGGGATCGCACTCTGGGGAATTAGTTCACCCCGCTGCTACGCCATTTCAGCCTCGAGCCTTGGCTGAATCCCCCTCTTTGCGGAAGGGGGTACCCTCTCAGGACACACTACACAGTCCTGAGGGTATTAAGTCCACAGTCCTCTATTGGACACAGCCAGTGTACACAGTCCCTGGGGCTGCCACCTCAGTTGCCTCCACCCTGCAGGCCCAGGTCCGTCTCTCTCAGGTACAAGAGCACAACAATATCAACCCCCAAAGTCCATCCAGCCAGGCCTTAAATCCCCAGGCTCTGGCCAAGCCTTCCCCAGGGAAGAGGCTCCCTCCTGGGCACAGCCTCTCCCATTTTCCTGGGTCCCTCTTGTTCTCCAGCCTTCAGCACCCTGGATAGCATAGAGCAGGAAGGCTTGTTCAGGGAGATGGTGCTCCTTTGGCTCCCTGGCAGAGATTATTTTCCTCTCTGCCTTGTCTCTTCTTATTCACAGAAGAGTGGGCGTGGCCAGGTGTATACTCTTCAGTCTTAAAGGGCCAGTAACCTGCCCACTCTATCACGGTGGTTTCTCAGACTGTGTTCCCCACAGGCTGATCCCCAGCTTTGGGGCTGGTTCTGCCACACCCCTGTGTGTGCTCAGCCCTCTGGCTGGCCCACACAGGCCCCTTATTAAAGGGGCAGAAGTCCCACAGGACTGCTCACTGCTACAACATTCAACTAAATTCTTAAATGTTTTGGGTTCAAACCTTGTTTCTTCTCATGCTGGACAGCTACCTACATTTCACCAGCTATAATTGTGTGCTTCATCCTTGTGGATGAGGAAGTGAAAACCTGTCAAATATGGAGGTCACCACATCATTCTCATGTGTACCATAGGCTACAGGAACTACCTCTTGCTTGTTGAAAACACAAGAGTCTGATGCACCTGTAAGCAGCTGACAAACAAGGACTCTGTCTGTCTTGGCTTCTTTTTAAGGCTAAAACAATAACCATTCTGAATTTACAAAGATTATTTACATATTCAAATGTATCACGGGATATCCAAGCAATATTCATCCAGAGCTGCAATATTCACATATTTGTTTCTTTGAATAATTCATTTCATTACTTTGGTTTGCTCATTTCTGCAGTTGTTCCTACGTTCAATAATATTTAGTTTTGTTGCCTACCAAACGATTTCACAACTGTACTATTATGTACTAAATAATACATAAATGGTACATTCTAAATAGTAGATAAATAGGAAATATTGTATAAAATAGTACCTGTAGTAACTTGACATTACTCCTCCTAGAGGAGTGTGACTAAAAATACTCCAGGGAACATAGTTCACAATAGCTACCAGCTAAAAAGTCCGGTCGTGGTCCAATCCTGGGTAATTATTATATAACAAGCACACAGGTGCATGAAGTTCTGGCCTCCGCCTCCCCTATAGTCAGTCCATTCCTCCAACAGTTCCAGCATAGTCCCTCCATCAAAAGGAAGAAAAACTCCCACGTGGAAGTCCTTTTAGCCAGAAGATTCCTTTAACCAATTTTT